>UELU01145673.1:0-11564 GCA_900490025.1 Megastigmus dorsalis | reverse complement strand
TTACAATCTCTCGGACACAGAAATTGCAGGAACATCAATTGAGATCAACAAGTATTAATGCTAAATAAAAATTTCTACTTAAAAATAAAGCTTTAATTCTTTTTTCTTCTTCAAGAGGATTCCTCTTTAAAAATGCTTTATACCAGTGACGAGAAGGTCTTCCGTTGGTGAATGGTGTGTCTTTTCCTGTTTTTATCACAAAATGTTGCACTGAATTTAACAATATTTCCTTTGAAACTGGAAAACCTTCTTTTATCACTTTGAAACACCACTCAACCAAGGCTCTTTCGTCAACTTCACTTAAAACCGTAGGAGGCCCTGGGCGAGTAAAGTAGGAAATTTTCCTTTTACTCGAGAATGCAGTGTAGCAAAAGGAACATTGAAAGCCTTGCTTGCGTTAAATATTGATCTCCCTTTATTGTTCACTTCATCTACTGCTTTTTGCAAATCTGCTAAGTATAGAGTAAGAGTTTCTTGAAGATATTGTCTGAAAAAAATTAAGGTTAGGTTACATGACTCTTTCAAGCTATCCATAATTGTTACACACACGCAATTCGAGGAGGGGTTATCGATAACGCGATTAAATTAATTCTTTATAAATAAATTATATCCTGTCTTTTTCTCCTTGCCCATGACGACTTCGTGATGATAATTTAGCTTGGTTCCATGTATAAAAAACTAAAAACACTTTAAAACGACGCTTTGAACTCCCTGCATGAGCTTAGCTCCGTATGTAACGAGAATGGCCGACAGCATCGAGTTGAAGGAGCTATCTTATATTTTATTTTTTATCTAGTCGTTGCATGAGCTGGTAATTCAAATCATATATTAAACAATTAACTGATATTTTTTCTTTCAAAAATAATTTTTTTATATATACTTATTATGTCTATAGTAAGATATAATAATATTTGTAGTAAACTATCGATAACCGGGTCAAGTGCCTTATAAATGCGCGTGAAGCAAATACAGGGTCCAGTAGAGGGAATGTAGGAATAGAGGGGACTAGGGAAGATAAACACATCCTAAGGTTGTTTTTAAGAATGTTCAATGGTGCCATGCGGAGGGGGAAGAGAGCGCCGCCGCCCCCCCTCCGCGCCGCGCGTAAGGCCCCGCTCACCGCTCTCCCCCACGCGCGGCCGTCAAACTCAATGTTTGTTTAAGTTTTATATAAGACTTACTACTTACTGATTCTCTCTGAAATTGTCGGTAGCACACTTTTACCAACGTCAAAAAGTAAGGTAAAGTACCCATTAGTGGGACAAAATCTAAATGGAGTAAAATTCTCGTGTGAATTGCAACTACACAAGTCGTATTTAAAAAACAATTTTTATAATCAAATGATGCGCTTATATCTATTTTCATAATTTATGCAAAAAGAAATTCCTTTTCACGCTTATTTATATTAAAAAAGTAAGTTTGAAAAATTTGTGCTAGACTCCTAAACCGGGACAGCCTACTATACTAAACTGGGACCATTACCGGGACAGGGATTGGAACTTGGACAATATAAATTAAATATGTCCCACCATGGGTATTGGCGTTTAAGTGGGATGTAAACTGGGACATTGGTGTGGCTATCAGACATAACCTCTAAACTTATATATTCGTATTCTAGTAAATTGAAGACACAAATTAACACAAAATCAACTTATATATAGTTAATAGCATAAACAATGCGAGTGAACTAATTTCTTTTTCATATTCATATGTAATAGTAGTTTTTTACTGTTGTCCCAGTACTGGTCCCAATTTTCACTTTGTCCCACTATTGGGTACTTTACCTTATTCATTATTTAATTTTCTATTGAACTTAAGTTTTTTTCGCGTTTCTGCATTTTTTATAAGTAACCAAAACGTGCTGTAAGAGCAAACATCCTCATAAGAGCCTATATGTTCAAAGTTCACATTTCATACTTTATTTTCTCGACAAAATGCCCGGTAATAAATATTGAAAAAATTCAGAGTAACTTCTGGTACTCTAAAGAATCAAAATATCCATCTTTTAGTACGATTTCTGCATTTAGGTGTGACCAAAGAACATCCGAAATTCCTAAGTTTTTTTATTAATTTCAACCAGTATTCATGTAATTATAATTAAACATTTGTAATAGAAATATTTATATGTACCTAAATGTAATCGAAGCCGAAATAAAATGTATCTCATGAGTGTATCAGTTGTATGCCGAAAATGCGAAAAATACATACTTTTAAATCTTTATAACTCATTAATTGAAGAAAATTAGAATGAATCAAGATTATTTTTGATTCTCGAATTGAATACCAACGTCGCGTTTACTTAGAGTTTCATTACTAATAATTGATAATAAATTGTACATTTTAATAATTTTTCTTTTACTTGAAATCTCAAAATTTAGTATTTTTCAACATTAAACAGACACTTCAAAATGACGAATTAATTTATGCACTTAAAACATTTTTCTACTACAAATCTATGTGATGCTGCGCTACTCGCAAGTTGAATTGATTTCACTTATAATTGTTTAAAATGACGGCCTTTTTTCCAACACAGGGGCATATTATACGCCTCGCTTTTTAACACACTCGCGCGCAAGGCAGCTTTTACGGTTTTGCGAAAGTGATTTTTTTTATGGATTTTGACGCTCTATAACGAGTGAAATGCGCTCGTATAGCCGTATAGTTTTTTCTCGCTCGAGCGCTCGGACCCGTTAAAAACCCATATAGCACCCCACCACCGCCCGCGCCGTCGCCACCACGACATCACACACACCTTAAACACTGGCAGCTGCGTTAGTTCGCGGGGCGCAAGTTTCTATTGTTTCGCATGCGCCTCGACTCGTTCCGTCTATCTGTGCCATGTATAGGCGCAGCTAGACTGTAATATCTCGAGAAAGAAACACTGAGCGAGCATACAGTCTCTCTCGCGCGGAGTGAAATGAAGTTTACAGCTTTTCAATTTAGCGGGGCTTTTTATTTTCGCAACTATGATGGCCGACGCGGCTATGGTGTTACGTGTATGACAAAGAAAAAAAAAATCGAACGCCCGCGCGGCCGGATATAAAAGCTATATGGACGCGGCAGAAATTTGTGCCATATATATATATATGCGTTTTTTTAACGATGTATCTTAAATTTAAAGACCTTCTCGGCTTCTATAGTTGTATATATTTTTAGCACTTTTATATATTTGTATATAGTTGTAGCACTTTTTTGCGTTTTGATGTGGATATATTTGCATGTCGGGGAATGCAATTCGATTTAATCCGGTAAGAGTGCTTGGAATTTGGTAGTAAAACGGAATTGGACACGGTTTGCGCGACCCTTGCCTACTTATTCTGTATAGTATTACACAGCTGGTGCTTTTTTGTGCTGACTTTGATTTTTTATTTAAGTAGGCTATTGAGCAATCTCTTCTGTGGATATACACGGAAAAAAATCGCAAGCAGAGTTTCATGAATCTTCAAGCAAAATTTACTGAATAGCTTGAGCTGAACTCATCAAGCAAGATGTGATTGACGGTTATAGAACATCTACAGAACTAGTTCGGTAAATTTGGCTTGATCAATCGAGTAAAAGAAGTTAGGCATACCTTACCTAGACAATCAAGTAATTATTGCTCGCGCGCGTGCATTTTCTGTCGCTTGCTGTATTTGTTTACATCGTGTGATATGTACATAGCAACCGACAAGCATATTTAATACACAGGTGTACAAATTCGGAAAATATTGAATATAAAATTAGGACTTATAAATTAAATAACTTGAAAAGTTAATGTTTACATTTTAGTAAAAGAGAGTGTATTATACACACTCGCGATTGGAAGACGGCAAAGTAATCTTTGCTTGATTATTTAGGCACTTTGTATTTGACTGTTATTTCAGTATGTATTACCGAATATTTTCAGTAACATTTGCCCAATAACTTCAATACATTTTGCTTAATTCCTGCTTCAGTGTAATCTGCCGAGCTAAATTAAGTAATGTTTGCTTGCGATTGTTTTCCGTGTAGAGTTTCGGTATGACGAAAATTATTTTAATTCGTTGTATTATTTATTAATGATGGCTAGAAAAAATAATGTTTTATGGTGAAAAAATGGCTTTTCCAGCAAAACACAGTTACGTAATGTAAGTGAGCCTTTAACTTGCGTGAATGCCTGTGCAAAACTGGAAAATCACTTTAAAGATGGAATATACAGAGAAAATCTCTCGAGTTCTCACTGACCAGAAATATTCCCACAGCAAGTAACTAAATAACACTTTTAATTTCTTGGATTATATATATGATAAGCTTTTAACCCTTGTTATAATACGAATCGCGCGCTTACGGAATTTATCTCTCTCTCTCTCTCTCTCTCTCTCTCTCTCTCTCTATGTATCTCTCTATCTCTCTCTCACTCTCTTTGCCACCTTCTCTAGCGCGCTGCGGCGAAAAACGGAAAGTGCCTACAAGAAGTAAATGGTCCTCTCTAAGATAGTTCTTATGTTGCGCGGCAGCTTTTTGAAATTCGAAATATAGTCTTTCTCCCCATTAGCCATACACTCATTTTTGGCTTCTTTTTATATATATATCGGCAATCGCCTTGTGCTGCCTCATACTGCAAAAGAGAAAAACGCCCGCCGCCAGTATCAATTACGCATAGGTGTGACCAATAGCAGAAAAGCAGTCACCTTTCTCTCTCTCTCTCTCCCTGCTGCTGTCCCCTTTTACTTTTACTTTTCGACTGAAAGATATTAGACTGATTTTGGTGAAATTTATTTTGTATTATTAAGCTTAACTGTGATGTTTTACTTACTGTATCAGTATTTAATCTCTAACCGACTGTGATATCGCCAAAAGTGAATTATTTGGAGCAATATTGTATTCCTGTTGTATTTTTTATATGCATTCACAGCATTGTAATTTTTGTTTCGCTATAAAATAAATCTGTATGTTTCTTTCTTTCCCTCTCTCCCCCCCCCTCTCTCTCTCTACCACTCAACTCATGTGTTTGTTACGTGTTGGGTCTTAGAAAGGACAATTATATCACCCCTCATCGGAGGGCCTCATGGGTTGGCTGCACACTGATACAAGGAGGCAGTATTTTATTGCAGTACTTATGTACAAAATCGTGTGTATGCATCTCCCAGACTATCTACAGTGTCTCTTCTCTAGATACGTACCCAAGGGTTTACGAGGGGGGTGACAAAGGAACTCGCGCCACCCTTAATGTGCAGCGCGACTGGAAGATGATCTTTCCAAGTCCAAGGTGCGAATTTTTGAAATTCTCTACCTGCCGAGTTTATGAATTTTCCTTCCCTCGGAAGGTTTAAAACTGTAGTTAAGGGATACCTCTTCGAACTCGATTAATTTATTACGTGCTGTCCCATATACATTTTTCTTTTAGCAGTATGATTGTATTGAACAGATGAATGTGAGCAGGAGCGAATGATATATTTTGTGGTTTGAATGTGTCTAATTTTAGCTTCTTGACTGATAGATATTAAGACGTATTTTATAAATTTATTTGCTTTAAACAAATTATTGTATTTACTGCGCCACAGTGATATTACTACAAATTATAAGGCTGACTTTCTCTCTCTCTCTCTCTCTCCGTTAGTCACTGCCGAGTAATTCCATTGAATACGATTACAGTGTTATTAACATCGAAGCTGCCAGGCTGCTCTTCCCACCATCTCGCTTTGCCGCTCTCTTTCTCTCTTCTTGTCCTCCAAGTTTTAGTCGGCGCTAAGGAAAATTTAATTACCATCAAATAGTGCAGCTATAGTGTCCCTTTTGGGAGGAATGCAAATTGCCAGTGCTCCTGTTGTCCCCCGCAGTAGACCGGTTCGAATGCCGAACCCGATTGTTGATAATTTCGAAGGATTCCCTCGGAGATATCGAGACGGCTTTTTATACAGAAATACGTATAAAAAATAGTTTCATCTATAAATAGTTGCAATAGGCCCAACTTATACTTTGCCTTCGGTACTGAATCTATCTCTAGCTATACTTTTTTCCCATAGCGAGATTTTTTCCCAACCGAATATACTTCTTTCTGTTGGTCGCGTAAAGCGTCGCGTTGCTCAATATTGAATCGGTCGCGAAATTCACGAAACATTTACATATGCATACAACACAAGCGCATTCATCTTCTCTCGCGTCACTTATATACACACTTGACATGTCCCGCACAAAGTGAGGCGCGCGTCAGCGTGACTAATCCTTCGAGGCTAGCCCGTGTCTCTTCCTACTTGTCTCGCGCGCTCGATAATTAATTAGAAAGCTACGTCGCGTGGCTCGCGTAATTCGGCTGACTTGGTTCTTATTTTTTCCTCTTCCTTCATATGGACCCATCAGCAACTGTATAATAGTATGTAGCGACTGTGACTTTTTCTAATGACGCACGACTTTCGCCTTTTCGCCGATTTTAAGGAGAAACTCGTTCGCTGCGTCGCCTCCCGCGTAGCTACCGTTGCTGCTGCTGGTCTTTATCATTCAAATTTTTTTATATAGATTGATGGATTTTAACGGTTCTACGCTGCATCTTTTTGCCACTTTCGCTGCGGATTGAGGAGAAGGCAGCAAAAACACGACTATCGGGATATCTCGTTTATTCGATTCTACTAGGCAATCGATTAGAGAGTTATATGGATCTATATTTTTTTTCTACATTGGGTTCATGTCACGCAAAAGTGCCGTGACGAATCTTCGGGTTCCGATTGATTTATATAAGTGCGTGCTTGCGCGCCGCGTGCAAAGTGGAAAATATAGCGTGGAGGGAAAATTAGATTGTGTGTAAATAAAGAGTACCGTGTTTTTATTGTGCAATCGAGAGAGTCTCTTGTCACTCGCGCTACTTCGAACCGGTAATTTTTCCAATGGACGAAAGGAGCTGTAATTAATGTGTCTGGCTTGCAGGAAAGAAAAAGAAAAGAAGCTTGACTCTTTCTCGGGTGGTCGTAAATTTTGAGCGTGCCTAAAGATGAAGCGGATAATTTTGTAACAAAGAGCTGAGTCTCGCGCGACTCTTGCAATTGCTCATCTATTACCATATCCAATGAAAAGGAAAGAAGTTGATTTTTCAAAAATTAACTCTCTCTCTCTCTCTCTCTCTCTCTCTCTCTGTCTCTCGTATACATCTCTCCACTTTTTCATCGCCAACTAAACGAACTTACTCTTTTCTCTTTCTGTATTTGAACGAGCACACACGTATATACCGGCTTGCGAGAGAGGATTAGCATCTGCATACCTAAAAACTAGGCCATATTCAAATTTCGAAATTACTTAGGAATTTCGTGTATAATTAGCAATGCAAAAAAGTCGCGCTGACTTTTTTACACGATGACAAATTCATAAACTTGTGTATATACGTGTATACGCGAAGAGAAAGAGAGGGGAAAAAAGTACCGGCTTAAAAATTCATATAGTCACTCACGAAAGCCATTACGACTCTTTTACAATCGCACAAATACTCGGGCGGCTATGAGAGCACCGATTACGTACTATATCCTTACGAATTTTCTTCCTCTCTCACTCTTGCTCCCATGAACAACCTATATACACGCCGACAACAGAGCATCGGCATGAGAGAGCGATAGTCATTAGGAAGGGCTCCCGGTCTTGGTGACCAGGTGTAGAGTCAGAAAAGGTTAGGTGTGCAGAACGCGTCTTACAGGGTAAGTCGCTTCTGGGGGAAGGGTATAACGGGCAGCGGATTTTCAAGGAGCTAGCCGTTGGAGAATAGTAGTAGATCCCTGTAATGTCGGCAATGAGTTGTCATTAGAATCTGATGCCGAGTCGAGGCCAGTGCGGTAATGGCCCAGTGGTTAGGGCGCTCGCCTCGTATTCTCGGCGTCGGGGGTTCGACTCCCGAGCACCGCGTATTTTTATTCTCCTAAATCCCAAATCCTACCCCGTTACAACATATACATATAGGGTCAAAATATATATATTGCGGTGCAATGATACCGCCGTCGATTCAGCGCCTCGTAAGGTGGTCCTAAATTTAAAATTTCCACTTCTCCCTTCCATCCTTCCTAACAGCCAAATCTCCCGCTATCGCACATACAGAAAAAAGACTGGAAATAATCGTCCGGTCTCGGAGTCCTAACTCTTCCCCTCTAATCTGGAGCCGTTACCACTGCTCGATCGAAAATCAATTCCTGCACCTTCCTCCTCTCTGCTCTCTGCATTTTTTCTCAAAGAGAGGGGGGGGGGCGTACCGCAGAAAAACCATCTGAAAAAGAATTAAATCTAAGTGGCTTAAGGGGAAGCAGTAGCGTCCCCCCTCCTCATGCCGTTCGATCTATTTATACGTTCTAGTTAATTTAAAAAACGATAAATCACATAAGCCCCATCTTGCACAAAATGATTAATAGCAACGAGTACTACGCCGGTCAAGTCCAAATATTTCGCAAAATAATAAATATTAAAAGTTATAAACACATGTAGATATAATCGTAATTTTGAGGTTAGCTGTCAATGCGTAAACGCGTCTTACTGGTTCCAATTAATAGGAAAAACGACAAATCAGATCGACTTCAGCAAGCACAGGACGATTCGTTGTATCGAGCACTACGCCGCTCAAGTCCAAATATTAATTTGCGTTGTAAATAGAAAAAGATATCAGTGAAAGAAAAAGCTCGTTTATCGCTACTGCTTCCCCTTAAGGCCTTAAGAAGGTGCCAAAGTCCTACCGTTACCACCCAAAGCTTTAACTAAAGAAATACTTCAAATTATGCAAATCCCAAATACAGATGCACTTCATCTATGAATTATCTATCATTTAGTAAACTTTGAAGTAAATATTTCAAGGACACCTTCAAAAATTCTTGTTTCGAAATAAGCGAATTTTTTTGGAATAAGAATTTTTGAGAGTGTCTTTGAAATATTCACTTAAAATTTTGCCGGATGGTAGATAATTCATAGACGAAGTGCACCTGTATTTGGGGTTTTCATTATTTCAAGCATTTATTTAGATATAACAAATTATTCAAGATTCGATCGGTAAAACAGTTTAGTGGTAACTGTAGAGCTTTGACACCCCCTTAAAGTCTGCCTTTCGGTCCGTCCCAATCAAAAGGGATGAAGTTACGTCGCCCGCTGCTGCAGCAGCGGTTATACAGCGGCACCGGCTAACTCGGCTAGCCTTTTCGCGTTCGCTTACTATCTCGTGTGTGTGTGCGTGTGTGTGTGTGTGTGTGCGCGCACGCGCTCCATGGTGTAGAAGTGCAGCTGGGTAAGTTCGCTTTGTTCTACCTCTAATAAATCGTTATTTTTGAGGTCAGCCATTCGTTTTCTCCACAATTAGACGTATTTCCCTCCTTCGCCCTCGCTCTTGCTCACACTATATATATATATATATATACACATGATATAAGTGTGTGTGTGTGTGTGTGCACTCTGTAAATTAGTTTGAGAACACGAGCCGCTGCTAAGAGCGCTTCGTGGAAAATTTATCCCTGTTACAGTTTGCCTCGTACGCCTTTTTTGTCTTTGACGCATGTGTGAAATGAGAGTATGATCGCTTGTATTTTTAATTTTACAATATCAAAATCAATATTGAAAACTAATGCATTTGACATTCTTGAAGTGTGACAGTTATATCCCGTTTGTTTTAGAGAGACTCTGTGACCCACGATAGAAGAGAAGCGTGCCTTACTAAACCCAAAATAAATCATCAGATCAGAGTTTTATATGTAAGTGCATGCTGGAAAAGAATCAAGTCATATTCCGCTCGCAAACCTCTCATAAATTAATAGTTATATTCGCTCATGAAAATTTGAATATTCCCATGGCTCAATTTACGAGCTTCACCTTATACAACACGTTGCCATACATACATCCGGGCCTAAAAGCCCTGCTGTACTCCAGCGCGTTAGCGAGGATTCGACGCTCAATAAATTCAGTTTGTCAAGCCAGCGCAAACTTATAAATCAAGCGCCGCGCAAAACCGCCACCAACACACACATTCACACACAAACACACACGGCGTCTCATTTCTCGACGCTCTCCTCGTTATAAGAACGTGCCGAAACTTGGTAAAAATCGCTGCTATGCCGCCGCTGCTGCTGCCGCCCATAACCGTAAAACGCTGCGGCCACTCACATAAAAACACTGTCATTTTTTCTTTCCTCCTTCTCCTCTTCGCACGGCCTCCCCTTTTTATAACGTGTCTGTCGTATTAAATCGCACGCCGGATTTGGAAACGATAAGAGGTCACGAAAGACGTAAATAGGCGGTAATGCCCAGGGTGGACGCTATGCGGACTACGAACGTAAGACTTGCACAAGTATACCGGTGTGTGCTTCTAGGGAGGGATGTTTTATGAGCCTTAAACGTTATTTATAATGGCGGAGAGAAAGAGAGCGTAAGAGAGAGAGAGAGAGAGAGAGAGAGAGAGAGAGAGAGAGAAGGGAAGCGGAAAAGTAGAACCCTTCGAGGAGCGCTAACGAATTTAGGCGGGGTTTCTCCTCCTGCTGCTGCTGCTTGGGAATTTCGCGCGATTTAATGCGCGACTAACGCGAGATTCGGGGAACTTTGTTGCTAACGAATGCGTAAAGCCCAAGGAGCTTTGAGATTCTCTACCCTAAGGTATGGAGCTTTACTACAACTCTTTGTCTGTGTGAGAATGTTGTTATTGCGAATACTAGTATATAGTTGTATTACACATAAATATTTATATTAAAGAAACTCGAGTGTACAGGGAAAACGAGAAGGTTCGAAAAGCACGATAATGCAGGCCGACTAATGTCCGATAAGGTGGATTTCCCGGTCTGTCCATTTGGGAAAAAGCTGGCTTAGAAAGTCGATTAGGATCGACGATTGGTATCGCAAAAAGAGTCACGGCACGCTCTCCCATTATTACTGCGCGTTCACACAAAATCAATGAACGAGCGCGTGGCCGCGTCATATTTAATATAGTTACCCCGGCCGTGTAATTCAAAACCGCAGAGAGTAGGGCGCCACGTCGATCAACAGCCGTAAATCTCGCTCGCCGAGACGCCCATTTTGTTGTGCCACCAAGCGCGGGGATTAAATTGTTTCGGCTCGCAAGCGTTTGAAGTGAGAAAAAGGAAATTTTCAATGCTCGCGTACTACGGGGATTGTTTATAATTGCGACCGATAACAGTTTTAGCTTATGCACCTTACGGGTCGACCGTTCTATCGATGGGATAAAACCGATTTATTGGATATATACCTCGGGTTTCGTTTTCTTTTCATTTTGAACGAATGCATGGTTTCTTCACGATTGTTATCGACTTGCACTGCTACATGCTAAAATTTCAAATTATTCTCATTGAAGCTTTGAGAGAACTAAATTTGGGATTTCCGATATATTCGTTTTACAATAATAGGCACTGTAGCAAGAATCAATCTATGCGATGTCAGTTGTCACTGACAAATTCAATCGTGATTCGTCGGGCTGTACGTGGAAAAATAATTTAGCCCCGTAATTCAATCGCGGAATATTTCAAAAAAGGAAAGGCTAAGATTAGAAATGTGTACGTCAATGACGAGATATGAATATTTCACGAGACAAAGTCGAATGTGTCACATGTAATTGATATAACCTCTCCTCCTTTTTCCAGGTACCTTGGCGT
>UELU01145672.1:31654-42236 GCA_900490025.1 Megastigmus dorsalis | reverse complement strand
AATATATATATATAGCTATATAACGCGCGGATGCATAGTAATTTAGGTGAAACGCACGTCGTCCACTCGACTTTCTTTCGCAATATTGCGTTATATTGCGGAATAGTGCGTCGGAGCCGCCGCTGTAGCGACACACAAGCTGTACGTAGGGGCGCTGGATGGAAGAGAGAGAGAAAGAGAGCCCGTACACGTCCCTGTATATGTACATAAAACAAAAAATGTAGAGATATCCAGCGAGAATTGAGCTTTGTGCCGTCCTTTGTCGGGTCGTCGCGCGAACGTTCTGTGCTGTAAAATACACATCAAGCAAGCAGTTTTTCTTTGGTTTCTTTTTTATTTTCCAAATTGAATAATGTTTAATGCAAGACGAGCGAGTTGTTTGTATACAGAGTCGATTGCGTCTCCGTGCGATAAAATGGTTGTTTTTCTTCAGTCCCACGTTGTAATGGCAGCTGTACCAATATCGTTCCCATTGGACGAGAACCCAACAGTTTCTAAATCATTAAAGAGAACGATTCTTTTGTCATTCTGATAACTAGCACTTCGATTCATCGCGTACAAATTCCAGCAATAGTTTCTCTTTAATCTTGTAAAAATAAAGTGAATTGGAATTCTCGTCCGATGGGGAAAAATAAAAAAATTAGTGCCGATGTAAAGCGTATTGCAAATACGATGTAAAAGCGTCGAATCTCCAAAAAGCGCGGCAAAACCGAATCAGACGCTTCGCGAGTAGCTTTGCGCTGTGATATATAAGGAGTCACAGTCCCGCACGAAAGTGAATAGTTGTACATAAAGGACTTTAAGCAGTGCAGTGGTAAACAAAAAAAAAAAAAACAAACAAACACAGAAGAAAACATAATTGCGAAGGAATCCCATAAGGATGAAAGGAGGTGTAACACGTTAGATGAGGGCACGAGTTCTCAAATTTTAGCTGCATTAGGTGTATCGATTATAAAACGGCGATGTAAAAGTGCGCGCGATATCGCGGAAGGGGTTTATAGTGTGTAGATCACGTGTGACGGTGACGTTTGAAAATAATGGAAAAAAAAAGGAAAAAAGAATTACACAAGGAATTAGAGATTATTATCAAAGTTTTGTAAATAATCGAAAGAGAAATATTAATAAAGCGACGACACTTATTATTATGCGAAATATAATTGTATTATTTCTTATTCCAAACCCATACATGATCCTCGATTAACTGCTTCTTATTTCATCTAGTACATATTTTTATTTTATAATTTTTCCTTTAGTAATAGTAGATTATATGTTTACAGAAAAACATATAATGCCTACAAAGTATAACTAGTATAACTAAGTATTATGCTTTGCACAATAAATTTGTACGGTAGTTTTATCATTTGATTGTGCTCTTTTCACAGACTTTTCAAAAAATTATTAATTACAATTTCCTACGCAAAAATTTTAAGTACTTATAGCTGAGGTATGGAAAATCATCTTGCTTGGGGTATTGCTGAAATCACGCGCCGTTTAGCGAGAGTGCTCTTGATGAGATCTTGCAAAGATATGGCTGAGATCTTACAAAGATATGGCCGAGATAATGCACACCTAATTCTTTCTTAAATTAAATTATTATTAATAATGAAACAATAATGAATATTATAATAATTATCATTCACAATATGAACATGAATAATATTTATAATTAATAATTAATGTTATTTTTTATTTAAATGAATTACGTTATCATTAAATAAATTTAGCTCAGCAAGAGCTCTCTCGCCAGATGGAATATTGCTGATCCCAGGTGAAAAACTTTTGTAAAGTTTTTATATAAAAAATTATATCAAATTTTTAAAAAGATTCTATAAATAAATAGTTCTGTGCACAAACTTTATAAATATTTTCTAAAAATGTATAAATAATATGGAAAAATATCTTTTTTCTATTATTTTATAATTTATTTGAAATTTTAAGCTATAGGAAAGGAATACAAATAGCCATATATAACTCAATCAATACAATATTAAAGTTATTTTTATTGAATAGCATAGAATCATGCTCTACGTTCACCAATATTCAAAATTTTCAGGTGTATCACTTATACATATATGATGAATGATGAAACCTTATGAACATTCATCTGCTATTAAATCAAGTTGACATTTTCAGCAGTAAATATAAATACATAATCTAAGAATTAAATCGCATATCATTGTAATAATACTGACAACGATCATTGAAACAATTTCACAAATTCACAAGTAAAGTCACAAAAATCTCGATCGAAGCAGCCATGAAATCGAGCTCTGCTCTGACAAAAAAACATCTCGCCATGGCATCAGCAGCGCGCGATAACCCAATAAAAAGCTTCCAACACTCGAGCAAATCTTCCTTTATAGTCTGGAGCGCAAAATCTCGCATCCCAGTCAAGAGGCGCCTAGCCAATCAAATCGTACCAAAGGAATCGCTCAAAAGAAACTCGCTACTTTCGCGCGCATCACATCGGAGAGACATCGAGATGAAAAAGAAAAATAATCAAGCCTCGACTATCTTCTTTCAGCTCGCGCTTATACGTACGCGCATATACAACAGGCGAAACTAAGCGCGTCAGGCATCATCGAGAGATAGAATGTTTCATTAAACAGGCGATCGGTACGGTCCATGGAAACGCCCTTCCGCAAGCGATCCGAGCAAGAGCCACCTTATTAAGGTAAGCCGATATCCTGAACGGCAATCTATACAGCGGAGGGAAGGTTAATGCGCGATATTAGTCGGCGAAGGGGCGAATCGTCCCATGGGGTTGTTGCTGCAGACGCTCGTTAATATATTGAATGTTACCCGCTTACTATATAACGGATTATTCCGCTGATTTGAGCTGCCCGCGACCTTTTAATTGCTTTTGCTGCCGCTGCTGCTGCTGATGGGGAGCTGGAACTTGAGCTCTATCCGCTGACCTTCCTCCCCATTTTACGCCCAGGAGATCCAATACAATTTTTCGATGATGCGCTTAACGTTTGATGGGAATCAAAGCGAGTTGTTGACGCGTTTAAGTACAGTATGCAGAGAATCTTCATGGGCGCGCGTGGACGAGGGAACGGAATAATGTCTCAAATTGCCATGATTTCGAATTATAGCTCGACGAAGAATCTCTGAAGTATTGTATTCAATTTCTTGAATAATAATTGTAATTTAGATTCAACTGTTCATACGATGCTCTTATATTTTAGAAATATTGATGCAACTGTTAATAAATGAAGGAACGAAAAGAAAACATTGATTATTCTCACAGCTTCTATAATGGATTGCTTTTATCCAGAAATAGTTCCCCCAAACAAGGTAAGTTTTCTAATAACTCTAGTCGCATATTATTTAAACAAATTATATCCGACTGCATTGATCTGTCCATACCACGCGGTCTACTGCGTATAGCATTGAATAGCAAAACACAATGAGACCGAGTAAAGATATACATTTAAATAAAGATAAGCAAACACGAGGAACGGAGACACACATAGGAATGAAAAGCAAGAAACGATACATGAAGAGCGAGAGAGAGAGAGTGAGAGGGAGAGGGAGAGAGAGATGCGGTATAAAGAAAAGAAAGACAGAAGAGAGGGAGAACGAGAGCTGCGAGTGTGTATATGTGGAAGAGAGTGAGAGTGACCAGTAGAAGGTGGGCCTGTCATTGTCAGGCACCCTCGTATATGTCAAGTCCGGGCGTCGTGCGTTGGACCCTCGATTACGAGGGGGTGAGAGAGAGGGAGACTTCTGATGCTCTGCCTCTGCTGCTGTTCGCACCATTACGAATCGCGCCCGCGTGCTCTCTCTCTCTCTCTCTCTCTCTCTCTCTCCCGTTTATATAATACACACACATTCGCAGTCTATTGTGAACTGCTCTTCCTTACATTCAACTGGGCTCCACCTACGGATGCGTATGAGTGTCGCGTTCTGTAATTGAAAAATTGATTGCCATGCTTGTTTATGCGATTTCCATTCAGGGATTTTTCGCCTTTATTCCGCTCGACTGGTGGTGCATGGTGTTGATTTCGCTCGGGGGTTGCGATGCTATCTATTTGATATGTGTGGTGTGTTTTATTGGTCCCCGTTATTCTTAAATGGAAGTGTATCTGTGGATTTCTGGTGTACGATGCTGTAGTGTGGCTATTCTAATTATAGGATTGTCGGTTTTTTTTTCAGACGTATCATTGCTATATTATCTTGAATCGTGTATTGAAATTGTCTTATCTTATATACAACATAAAAAAAGGAGTTTTTTCCACTTTTGACGGAGTTTTAACTTTCTACCCCCAAACTTTAGACTTATTAACTTAAAAAACGGAGATTCTTCTATTTACTGTTTACCCTGTACATCTCTGATTTGAAGAATGTTCATTTGCTTGGCATTGTTGTGAAGACCAACGCGCAGTTTTCAAATTCTTCGTCTGACACTGCTCCCGCCGTTTCTTTTCTTCTCTCTATATAGCTCAGCTCAGAATATGTATACGTTCGGACCCTCATAGCACCATTATCATATTTATTAACTGGCGCGCGCAGACCCAAGCGTCGCCTTTATGCGTGCGTAATCTATACACACCTTATAGAGTCCGTGCCGCTTTGCTCCTCGCTCCTTCTATATCTGCCATTCCTATATAATATAATGTGCCGTTGACAGCCGCACGTGCGTGTACATGGGGCATTTCTCCCCCTCCCCAGTGCAGGCCAGTTTACCGACACTGCGTTATACGTCTGGTCTATATGGGCGCGAGAACTGCTTCTGTTTCCTATTTGTCATTGCGATTTCACGCGGTTGTGCTGGTCTTTAATAAGCTGTGGGAATTGTGCGACTATACGCCGGGATTATTTGCTACAGTTTTTCTTTTGCTTTAGTCTATATTTTTGAGAATAAAATAGTAAATTAAATTGTAATAAAAGGATGAGTTTTTGAAAGCTTGCAAATTCAAACAAAAACTTTAACATTATTTATTTTTTATTATAAATAATTTTTAGCAATAATTTATGTCGATAATATTTAAAACTTGTATTTTTTTAAATCAATTTTTCTCTAACAAAATTCAATTATAAATACGTTATTCGGACTATCATTTAGAAAACTAAATTAAATTCAAATAATAATACATTTTGTACTTTTAACAGTGAGGTGGAAAATTATCCCTTTAACTAGTCCCAAGTGTGAATTTCTTCTTCTTACAACTTTCTACGCTTTAATTTTATGTATAAACTTCCTACAAAAACTTTTAAATATACTGTCTCTAAAAACTTAAAGTCTCTTCGTTCAAATTCAGTTAATGTAATTGATCTAAAGATCAATTTTAAAAAGCTAAACTACAATTTTCGATATAAATACCTAACTTCTTGAGACTTTTTTCAAACATTCAATATTTTGAATTCGAAAAAGACTTGCTTATATAGATAGGATAAATAGCCCAATTAGTGTATCATTAAGAAAAATTTTACCTTTATATAAATGCATTATAGTTTTCATTTTGATCTTTTTTATTAGCAAAAAGATAATTAATTATAATTTTCAACATGATTAAAGAATTTTCTTTGCACGTAACTGAGAAACTATATTTCTTAAGAATTTTATTTATTTATTCTTTTTTTTTATGAGCGTTCATAAGATAAAAATACACAGACGGTGACAGGCTCACTATATATGGAACATCTACCCTAGTTGCCGTTCTAATAAAACATACTACTATTTACCCTTTAAAACCTCGTTGGAATAATTCGATTTCATTCATTCGAAACCGATTAAGATATTATACTTGAGTGTTGCAGTGTATGAAAATTTTTGTTATTAATCTCACTAGTTTGAAAATTTCATAATGTTATAAACTATACGATCTTAGAAATTCTCATGTTTATAGTGTGACGTGCGAAAATATTATAGATTTAAAGTTTTTTAAAATATCGCACAATGATCTCTATGATACAGTGCAGAATAGAAGGAAATTGAATTAAAAATACTCCACATGGTTTTGTCAACATTTCGAGCTTTCTATTCAAGCTTCTTTTCAGGGAATAATACAGCGTCAACATTAATTGTATATTTTTTCATTAAATCTTTTCAATTTATCTTAGATATAAGTATCGGAAGCAAAAAACGATGAATTCTCCTATAAAATAGTTTTAGATCGTCCCAGAAAAAGTTGCAATTATATATATAGTCCAAATTATTTCATTTGAAAAATTCATATTTTGGCAAAAACTTATTTATTCCTATGAGATTCATTACAAAGTAGTTGATTGGTGATTTCTATTTAAGTTCTGTTCGTAAATTTTGTTTTTATGCACTGTTTTTCATATAAAAAATAACCCTGATATGTAAAAGTGTGTAAAACTATTGCACACTCACTGCGATACACTCGTGTGTAATATAAAGTTTTACTTGCATAAAGTGTTATTTTACGCACAAAAAATAATCTGTAAAAAAGCATTTTATGCACTGCAGAATTACACAAAGCATCGTACGGAACTCGTGTGTACGTATCCCGCACTCTTTCTATTCGGAGATGAAACCGAATTTTACCCACTAGTTGCATAATATATAAATTAGATATAACTTTAACATAACCATTTTTAAAACATAAATATATATAATATATATAAATTACTTTGATTTTATCTTCAATGTAGATTATTCTTAAATTTAAAACAAGTAACTTTCATACTATTCCTAAATACTATTCAAAATCAATTTTTAAAGAAAGCCTAAATTTGAACAAGGAACCGCATTGATGAAAAAAATTGTTTCTTGCTATTCCCCGAGGCACTTCCACGTAAGATATTCACGTCTAAGAAAGGAGTGACTCGAGGTGCGCATCAATCCGTTCCCCGTACATTGTGAATTCATGCGAGGGCGGCAAGACCAGAAAATGCACGCCCAAAATCCCTCGGCACCCTGCGTACACTCATGAATAGGAGAAGGTGAAGTCATGGGGTTGTTTTGAAACGACAATCTAAGACGGTGCCAAGTGCAAGCTGAAGAGGAGCGAGAAGATCAGGGCGCGAGACTCTGTGCTTGCAAATGCTAATGTCAAATTTACCCTTCCCTTATCTCCTCGTCATCTCTCTCTCTCTCTCTCTCTTTTTCTCAGCCCAGCCCCTCCCTTTATCTACTTAAAATACATTGCATGCCTTGATGTATATTAACTGAAAATTGCATTCGCGCGTACCATAAAAAGTTGTTGACGATTTAAAAAAAATTTGTATTTAGAACTGTTTGACTGTATGACTGAAAATAGTGAACGGTTTCATTTTCGGTTTTTCAAAAGGAAGTATAATATATGTTTGAGAAACTTAAAAATAATAGAATTATTTATGTAAATTGTATGTATGAAAAGTCTGCATTTGCAAAGAATTTATATCAATAGGGTGACTTTTATTTTATACTTGTTTAAAAAAGAAATAATAATTTACAAAGACTATACGATTGCTATACCCGTGTAAAAATGATTTATGTATAATTATGTATAATTATATATGATTATGTATGTATATTGTCTCTATATAACTATATAGGATTGCATACATTTATATATAGATATATATGATCATATATATATATGCAACTATATATATATAAGGTATATAATTTTCACCTCAAAGTTTTCAGTTTCACTTACGTACTTTCATACGCAGTTGTGTATAGTTATATACAATCATATATAATTGTATAAAGTCATATATAACCATGCATGACTGATTATAACTGTTTACAATAAGTTATGCTTTTTAGTATTTGAACAAAATAAAATCTCTTCAGAGGTTAAATTTTATTGAATAAAATAAATATTTTTTGTTTTTATGCATTATTTTTCACGGTTCAACATTATATGTAATTTTATATGGTTATATACAATCGTATATGATCATATATAATCATATATCATCATGTACATTTATATCAAATTATATATGGTAAATTATATATGGTTATATATAATTATGCATGGTAAATTTTTCCCCGGGTTGTTTTCCAGAATTACATTATTGTGCAAAATATCTTTGATTCTTTTATACGAGATGGAGAGAGTTTATTGATCATCATCCAGTACAATAAGAGTGTACTCAAATTTATTGGAGGTGAACTCTTTAAATACAGTCGACAACCTCGCGAGTTGAGTTTTCAAATATAAAATTTAATGATAAAATAAGAAAAAAATAGGATATAATTAAGTGTTGGAAATATGATGAAAATGAATTTTGTTTGCGTTTCGCCCCCGACTACTTTGATTCGTTTATCTTTTTTCGTTTTTGCATATTTATAAATTTTATCTGCTATCGACGGCCAATTTTGAATAAATAAATCTTTAGATTTATTATATTCAAATAAAAATCTTCTTGAAGCTAAAAATAAAAACATTTTTTACTTTACTTGATATAATTATATTTAAAAAAAAAATTATATTAATTATAATAATATAGTATAATTATACTTATATTAGGGGAAAAACATACCAGAGAATAACCAAGTGGATGTAGAAGAGCTGGAAAGGTTGCCAAAAGTGTAGTTGGGTCGGAGTCTTTAAAAAAATCTAATTTTGCTCTTCTCCCAGTGTGTACCCACATTTGACGATACTGTTCGTCAATTATGTTTACTGGCTCCTGTAGTTCTAGAAAATTAGATGAATCTACAATAATATATTTTCAATAGCGAATATTTTCAAGCATATTCAATAATAAAATATAATATTCATCATCCGGCAATTCCTTTCTTTTTAAACTCCCATGGCTTGACTAATTCGCCAATCGCTATGGCCATTTCCCTTAACTTGCTATAGTATTGTTGAAAATCCCCATGGGCATTACTCGTTTTAGTGGATTTTGTGTAAAAGCTTTCCTTGAAGCGGGTGGGAAACAATTCGTGAGCGCTTTGCGCAAGAAATTCAAATCTGTCCGGAGAAATGCTATAACATAAAAATTATAAGTTGATAATTGATTCTATCGTTCCTTGTATACCAAAATCTTCCCTCAGGTATACAGTTACCATCAGAAGCAGAAACAATAACATAGAACGATCACAGCTCGTCACAAATGCGTTTTTACCGCGGCGAGTCGCAGACGCCATAGTGTAGGCGGCGGTAATGGCGCTCCACGAGCTTTCGTTTTATTTTCAATGTATCAAAACTAGTCAACTACACTAGTCAAATACTTACACTTATCGTTTACATTTTTTATGCCATTATATTGTCTATACAAATACTGCAAAAAAGCGTCAGTGTGAGACACTGGTTATTTGTCTTAGTGATTAACTACACTACTGGCCATTTACAATATAGTTTCATTTCTATCAGGGTATTTATATTATTATTTATTATTAATTATTATTATATTAATATTTTGTTAATTCGAATATAAGTATTTACGTCAGTATTATATTTAGAAATAAATTAATTTTAATTTAATACTGCACACTTAGAAATCGAGCCAGGTTAATTTTGAACCGATAACTGTAATTTTCCACCCTTGAAGAGTACCAAGTAAATCTTTCAGATTTACAGAGCAAATTGCTTCTGACGCCGAAAGAGATAGCAATAATTAGGTACATTCTCAAACACCTTACTCACGAAAATCACATCAAGCGATAAGCCTGATATCTTCCAAATCTCCGGCCAAGAAAACCACGTCACCTAAAAAAGGCCCTATCATCCATCATCTCGCAGTATCATCCTTTGCACCTCCCTCGAGTCTTCCTCGACATTCGACTCTTTTAAACATTTCGGGGTGTAAGAGGGCGAGATCGTGCGATTAAGAGCGTCTTATAATGCATGATACGCGGGGGAAAAAGGGTTGGCCGACCCAGTGTTTGCCGCCGTATACCGATCCAAGTGTTGCACCCCGAAGACTTTTGGCATTCATGAAAGGGAACGGGGCGCTAGGCCGCAGCAGCACTGGCAGCAGCAGCAGTGCATTATGCGAAAAATCTCACTCGTTCGTCATTCGTTTTCTCGGCATCCCCCGCCGCGAACTCTATTTTTTTTCGTCAGCATTAAATATATACATATACGACGCAGCCGAAAGCTCTTCTTTTGACACGCTTTGACGTCTCTAAATAATTTAGAGAGTTGCGTATACAAGGGTTGCGAGCGAAGCATCCCTGTTGCTCTGCATACGTTTTGAAATATGGATTGTCGAAATGTCCTGCTCTATTCATTCGGATGCCGTAGTAGGTCTCATTCAATGGAGTAAATATATTCAATGTAAAAAATGTGCCGCACTTTTCATTTCTTTTAATATAACTTGTACAATTTTTATATAATATGTACATAATTGATATTTCCTACACGAAAACAAATAATACTATATTCCGTGCACAGTTATATAATACAATAACCGGTACATACAGTAGCAATTATCAAGTCTAGGGAAAAAGTTGCAATTAAATCCTCATCCGTATTATATGTACAAGCGGTGAGAAAAATATTCGAGCGGGCGAAATTTAATAACTACGGTTCTAATAAAAGCCCCGCGAGGTGGAATAATAATTTAGCGAAACTGCACAGGTGGACATAAAGCAATGAACGCGCTCCCGCGCGCGACAAAGCCGATAAGTGAGCACACGTATATTACACATGCACAGGTGGGTGCGGCA
>UELU01145672.1:18718-31634 GCA_900490025.1 Megastigmus dorsalis | reverse complement strand
GGGGAGGGGGGGGGGCGACGGCGCACTGACGTCGGCTACGCAGAGCGGAGCCATGCGATGATGAGGGGCGGTGGCGGTGGCGAAGTTCAAAGCATTCCGATGGGGTGAGCTGGCCGAGATATTGCTACTCGACACCCGACCGCTTCCCTTATGCGCTACGTTCGCCTATATATATATATGCGTATATGTATACTAGAGTCGTACACACACACACACACACACGCGTGCAAGTGCGCGCAGACCAGCGGTAATTGGCGCTGTCGGTATATATACCTGTATACATAGGCGCTCGCGTCATATAATGCGCGACGACGACGGCAGCGGTGGCGGAGCTTTGCCTTCGGATATTCTCGAATGCGCGTGTGGCTGCAGGCTTTGCGCTTATATATCGGGCGTCTTGTAACCATGGCTACGACGGGTTCGCCGCGTGTTTCGCCTGGCTGATGCTGCTGCTCTGCAGGAGAGAGAGAGAGGAAATTGAGCAGGCGATGCGCACTTGCCAGCCTTCCTATGTATATGTACTACGATGTCGTATATTTAGGTATAGGTACGTATATAGATATGTAGAGCGAACTTTCGTTGTCAGAGCGATGCGACGTGCATATAGACAGAATTTCAAAGGTGGAGGCAGTGTGTATGTATATATATTGTGTATGTATTATATAAACGAGTCTGCACTCTAGCGGGATTTTCGTCGTTTATGCTTTGGATGTTCCGACTTCCGATTTGAGTGCGTGTATATGTGACTCGATTGGAGCTGGAAATTTATCAATCTGCCTTGTATACGTCAGTGCTGTTCTTTGTGCTTACGCGTTTCGCGACGTGCCGTGAATGCTTATATAGTATTTCAAGCTATGGCCAACTATTTAGTTATCTATAATATGTTTCAAGTGTTGATTATGTCCAAATTATGTTGTGTATCGGTAAATTAGGAAATCGGTCCGTGTTATTTACATTATAGAGAATTTATAGCACATAAATTATCATATTATTTTATGGAAAAGTGTCATTAACAAAATTCTAAAATTCAAATTGTATAACTATATTCATCCGACATTTATATGTATAGTAATATATAAATGCACAATTGTGCTTCTAAATTTATGAAAGCTACAAAGTTTATAACGTTTCAATCATTGGTTATTTAACGCTTCATAAACTATGCTTGTATGAAGAGACTTCAAATGGAATTCAAGAGCTTCGTAGCGTATAAGCGGTAATTAAAGGAGCGAGCAGGACTACGAAATCAAAGTGTTCCATTCAATATCTTGTATACGAATAGATCATTGTTCTTTCAAGAACTACAATATTGAGGATGATAATAGTAAAAGCTTCAAGGCTGCCTGTACAGATTAATAAACAAGAATAAATTACATCGTTTTATACTAATTTTAATTTACTTCGTAATAGTTGAAATGCAATATTATTGTACGATAATTATTGTTTTTTTTATCTATTGTTTCACTAGAATTAATTGTGTTTTAAAAATACCTGGTACTTAGTAATTTGAAAATCATTAAAGAGAATTTAATAAAATTTTAGTAATTTATTATAAATAATACGTTACTAAGTCAGCGATGAAATGGTACATGCGTACTCTGCTAATCTATTTAAGTAAAATTTATCTCCTAAACATTTTCATCATATTATTATTTAGGCTGATTGAAATTGCAATTAGTTCATCTTTCAATTAATTAATATGTATACAAAAATAATGAAAGAGCAGTAAATTAACATTAGACGAATACAAGGGCCCATCCTTATAAATCCACTGTGGATCTCCTTGAAACCACACTATCGACCCCTTTTTATCTATATATACTCTTTATTATTCCAACACATACTTGCGTCAATCTTCATAAAACTGTTTCTCCCTATATCTATATTAGCAAATCTAATGGATCAAGTAGTCGATAAAGTATTCCCGTGGTCAGTGATACAAACACGAGACGCGCTGCAGTCATATACGTCGGACTCACTGCCGTCGCACTCTCGCCAGTCTCGCAGCTGCGGCTGTGCAGCCGGCGACGGCAACCTTTCTGAGGAGAAATCATTGCAGCATATCGTGCGCGATGATGTGATTTTTTGCACTCGCAAATCGTAGGTGGGTTTTATTATATACACGAGTAATAGCGATGTCTACGAATCTTTATTTTCCTCTTTTCTCGACTTTTATAAGAATTATACCCGTGCAACGTCTCCGATCTTACATTTGACACCCCAAAATGCGTCCGCGAGAGAATATACGGCGATATTTTCCCTCTTTCTATTGATGTACCTATGTATATACAAAATATACAAACCGCATATACATATACAAATCACAGGTATATATATATATATACAGTTATGTATAAACGTTCGTAGAGCTTCTTCTATCCATCGGCACGAAGAGAACTATAAGAAAGCTATAGAGACGCGAAACTTATACATATACATATAGGCGCGTATATACAGGCTGCGCGCGTGTGTGCGCAGAGGCGGTTTTAGTGTGCGAGCGATGCACGGGGGGAAAGTGGTGGGGAAGAGAGAGAGAGAGAGAGAGAGAGAGGGTAAGTATGGAAGCCCCGCCCGTTACGGTTCTCGCGATACGCGCCACGGATGGAAACGCCCATTGGCTGTCGTTACGCCCCGCCGACTTCCACCTCTCTCCCTTTCTCTCCGCGCTCGAGCTGGCGTTGCGGGTCGTGCGGGAACGAACGAAGAAAGAAAAGAGAGAAAGAGAGTCTGCGGGTATATGCTTTTTCCTCCTCGTAAGCAGTTTTCTTGCGAAAAACGACGGAAAATATGCATATTTTCAAATGTGTATGTGTGCATGCAGGGGTAGGAAAAAAAAATTATGAATTCTGGAACAAGCAAGGGAGAACATGTGGTGGGGGAGCGGGAAAGAGAAATGAGGGGAAAATGTGGTTGTGAAATATGTGTGTGCATGTGTGTGTGTGTCTGTGAAGAAAGACTGAAATATCCTACTGACCGAGACAGGGATTTTCGGCAATCTGTAGCGATCGATTTATGCGGTGTACAAATTGCAAGCGATGGCTTTTATGGCGCTTGCGGATGGTGCGATCAGCTAATCTGCTCCTTTTTACTTTAGAGCTTATATTTTTGGAACTTTCCGACACAAAGAGTACAAAAAAAAGTATACAAAGTTTACTGACAGACATTTTTCAAGTACAGCTACATTATAAAACGTAGATTTTATAGATTATGATAAATGGTTTTATATATGAAGGATTGTAGAATTGTAGGTGGCATTAGTACAAAATGCATGAGGGCTTTATAGACATTTTTTTCATTCCATATTTGAATAATTTTTAAAAAATATATAGCTTGCTAGATTATAATTATTGTTATAAATAAGTTTGTTATAAATTACTGTGATAAACAGTTATTGTTTCAAATAAATTTAAATTACAACTAGGAGTACATAAATCGTGAAATGAAGGAAAACATGCTACGAGATCTTGATATTAACATATTAAATTTTTAAAAACGAAATCTATTTACAATATAAAATGAATTATTATTTCATTTTATAAATCAAATTTGGAAAAAATGACTGATGAGTAGATTCTATTCTATAAAATTGTAAAAATCTATAAGCACTGATGTACACTGTTTAATTATCTCATACAACATGGCATTACAGTAATTAAAAAGATGTATACTCTGTAAATGCTAAAATAAATTTTCACTTATATTATTTTTCATGTATTTTTAATGAATTAGATCGATATTAAAATTTAATATGAAATTATATTTTAAGCAAGTGAAGGAAAGCTTCAGTTTGAAAATTTTAGACCTTCGTGGAATATATTCTTTAAATTTAAATCAGTGGAAATTCAATTTTTGCTCGAAAATTAATGCATATGCACTGACATATCAGTGAATTTCAATACTGATTTTTGGATCATAATCATAATATTAATTTTCAGTAATCGTGTCGTATACTGTACTTGATACCTCGTATTATTATATTACATTAACCCTTTTCTCATTTTTCAATAGATTAAAAATTTCATGAGACTTTTGAAAAAGTTCTTCAAAATGCTGCATCTATCTATGGCTTTATCCTTTTTACTACTGAAGAAATAATCCTATTGAGTTATTAAGAGCGATTTCGCTGCAAATCCACTATACAAAAATTATATTTCCTGCATGCACTGATGACATTATCCGATTTTTATAACATTTTATATTTACTAACGCATAGTGACCATAAAAATAAAACAAAGCAAAGCATAACTTAATTATGATAAAAGAAACATAATCGTTACAAATCGCATACTAAACCCTCAAGTCTAAAACTATAATACTTATATGCATAGCTGGGTATACCCAAAATATTTCTTCTCACGCTGTCACCAAAATACTATTCAAAATTATTATTCCTCAATAGCAATCGCGCATTCTTCAAGTCGCATAACAAGTATATATAACTTCAAAGCAGAATTTCAAGCACTCGAAGCTTTCCCTCCACGTAGTTTGCGTGCCCATGCACAGAACACAGCCGCAGTACCTATACGCAACACAAGAATCCCTGAACAAACAAATAAAAAATTCACGGGCACATATATATATCAACGCGCCATTCGAAAATCATCCCTCCGCGTGTATACCCATTAAAATCCATTAGGCACTTCAGTGTTGACATTCGGTTTACTTACGCCGTGTAATTTCATCGATCTGATCTGAAATGACATTCGCAACAATTCTCGAGTTCTTGAGTGCCGAATTCAATCAATGTATGTATCGCAAAGGTATATAACGCGAACATTATTTAACTCTATATGTATACGTGAAATTGTCATTATTCATTCATAAAAGAAGGTATTGTAAATTTTTTATCAGTGTGTTAATCAATAAATTATGCAGAAAAACCTGCAATTTTATAAGCACGTATATAGCAAAGTATATGGTAGATTGAAATGATCGTCGCACAGTAAAAGCGGCCGCAAAAAAGTAACGATATAGCTGGAGGGATATAAATTGACGCAGATACATAGTAGACGTGCACTGCATGCACGCACGTGGGGGGACACGTACATATACAGTGCCAGACGAGATGCTGACGAGAGAGAGAGGCCAAAGGTCGAGACCGTTATATATACATATAAAAATCTTTGGTCTTTGACATTGTGCTCGCGCTATTGCCATTGCACAAAAGGCGCCCGAGGCAGCAACAGCAGCAACAGCAGCAGCAGCACATTGCACACACTCGCCTCTAGCTCGCTCATATACACTCTCTTTTTTGCTTTCATTTCATACACACATATATATATACGCGCGGGATGTCTAACGAGCACTTAAGTGCCCGACGGTTGGCGAACTTAAAAATGTCATAAGATGGCATTGTGCAGGAGCGGCAGCAGCAACAGCTCGGCGACGACGGAGCCACTCGTCGGCCCGTTGGCGCGTACACGATGGCACATTGTTTAACGAACGAATCTAAGCTTTCTCTCTCTCTCTCTCTCTCTCTCTCTCTCTCTCTCTCTCTGTCTCTGGATGCGTATAGGGCTGTACGTGCAGTGCGTGCCGCGTGCATGTGCTCCGGGGGTAGAATAAGAGAAAGCCCCGGTAGGCGTCTATGCGAAACAGAGTCCCGGAGCTCCGCGCGCGTACACACGTACGCGTACGTTTGCGTACGGGGATGCCGGGGCGAGCATGCGGAAAAGTCGCGTGGTTAATTCGAGTGGCATCTCTCTCCCAGAGAAATGCCGGTATAGGGAGGGCTCGACGATCGGACGTCGAACGCGCCCTGTGCAAAAAGTCAACGACGTTCCCACACACGTAGGAATTCTGATGGATGCGTGCGTTTTTCCGCGAGACTGGACATCCCTTGGGTAGAGCGCGAGTAGTGCAGGTATACGAGCGAGGAATAGGGGCGTGCGTCGCGGGGGGCGGTTCCGTCATAGTCGCTTACGGGGGGTCAGCCGACTCGCGCGACTCGCTCGGATTCGTGCAAGGGATTAAGGTACGAGCTGGTGCTCAGCGCGGGAACCTCGACCGGGGGGTCTTATGCGTCTCTCTGCTGCAACGTCGCCGCGATTACCTTGGCGCGATCGACTGTGTGTACGGGGTTCCTCTTTTCTCGCGCAGTTCTCTCGTTCACTTCAAGTCTCGGTCGACGACAATGAGCCCATCGATCGGAACGATTTTGGATTATTTGACGGGGTCCGCATTGCGATATCCTGGGGGACTATGGGAATGATTTGCTGATTTGCTGGGATGCGATGGCTCGTTATAGGTGTTCGCTCGTTATGCGTGCATGCGTCTTCAAGAGAACGGACTTTATTCCGTTGGAGACGCTTACCTTATTTGCGGCTATACGTTTATTTTTAAGGGACGTGAATAAAACTATATGAATGTGTATGATTAAATGGCACGATAAAAAATTTTATATTTTAAAACATTGATACGTTAAGGATATAAATGTAGATTAACTATATTTTCCTTGATTTAAAAAAAAAACTTAAAATTAAACGATACTAATCCGAGTAAATATATTTATAAGGAATCCATATGGCTTTACATAATGAATATGGGAATCCACAGGGATTTTGATTTTGTAAACAGTTTTCTGTGAACATGTTGGGACACATTTCATAAAAACATTTCGGTGTATCTCTCAAGTATTATAGTAACATTCGAAAGTGCAACTTAAAAGGTATAAGACGGTGGATTGCTCAATGAATCGGCAAAAATTGCACATGGATTCCATCTGGATTCTATATCGATTTTGTCAAAGAAAAATTTTGTCTGTAGGTATAAGTTCTTTTTTATTATTATACTCATACTATACTTTATCGCACTCTAACCTAAAAATCCCACCTTCGCAGCTTTTTTTCTGGTCTCGTGCGATAAAATGCTGTATGACACCAGTGTCATAATGTACTATTTATCATAAACGAACATAGCTTTGCAAATATATATAAAAATTTCGAGATTCAAAAGTAACAAATCAATACTAATTATCAAAATAACACAATGAAATGATCCACTGCCTTTCATATATAATGATGCATTAGATGGCAACTGCAGTCATTCGCACAATTCAAATCTAAGCGAACACAAGGTTAACTAACCTTTCTCTCGTACGACAATACAAAAGTCGTGCACGATCAACGTTCACCCCGGCTTATTCTATATCCAGAGTCCCGCAAGTAACGCCCTTCTGGCTTCTTCTTATTCTTCAGTTCCGGGGTGCGACTCGTCGTTTGCCCTCTCGCGCCCGACTGTAGGGAAGTACGAGCAGGAAACTAATGCGGCGTGATAATGCGACGAGTGACTTTGTATAGTCTGGTGGATGCAGTGAGCTTGCACAGGTTGAGATTTGCCGGTAGGCTTTATTTTTGAGTAGCGGTAGGTATAGTAGAGAGAGGCATAATGGCCCGGGCGGGGGGGCGGCTGAATAAGGCAGTACGCGGCGGCATCTCAAGTCTGCGTGTGTGCGTGTGTGGCGGACGTCGTACCGTACGTGGAAGAGACCCGATGGATTTGACGGCCGTGCGAAAGAATTATTCACCGCTGAGAAAACACATTACGACCACTTCGACTTGTACATTTTCTACGGCCTAATGTGCGCAGATGTAACGTTGGCGGGCTTTGTCGTATCGCGCTTATTCAGGACTGACTTTGAAAGTTGGGATTCTGGAAAGGTACATTTTTTTGACAATCTGTAATGTTACAGAATGTTAATTATAAAGGTTCGAATTTTTTTTAATTCTTGAATCCATGTTGGCATTTTTATGTGTTATAGGAGCATTAAAAGACTAATCTCTTGATAATGTTGCTGGTGTACAGACAACCATCCTTTATTATAATAATACTAATAAGTAAAGTTTTTATTTTGTTTTAAGCTCGAGCATGAAAGATCTTCTGAAAACATCGATCCAAACATCTTTTCAATTAGTTTCAAACCACTCAATCACGGCCTTACATAAATTCAACCTCGTTCAAAAACCCAGTGCGCATAATGCGTATCTAACCGAAGCAAAAAGGAACCCTTTCGGCTCGTGACCGTTGGCGCGCATAGAAACCATCGACGATATAATAAAGAGGGACTCTCGCTTCTGAGCTACACCCGCACGAGACTTATAACCAAAGAATAATCCCTCGGTCTCGAACTGCGCCTATATATATGTACGAGCACGTGCCGATGTAAAGTTCGAACCCGTCATTTTTAAGATGTATAATACACGTATTTAAGAGAGTGAATATAATTTGTTCAAAGTTATCGATGAATGAGAAAGGTTGATGTTTTCCTCGAATTTCTTTGACTACTAACAAATCAAGGGAATCTTTAGAAAATCTTCTCGACATTGACGTTATCAATAAGGAGATATAACGTAGGGAGAGTGGAGCAAAAATATTCTAAGAATTTAACATCTTAAAGGATCATATATATATATTTTAAGTGCAAAAGCAGGCTTATATTAAAATATTCATCCAAAGCTACAGTATTTATTCAACAATTTCATATTTTTATCGTTTGATATATTTTCAACTAACACAAGACATTCCAAAAGTATTAGTTACCGCTAACTCTCTTTTCAAAAGAATATCCAAACTATAATGGCTGCAATCGTTTCAAAAGTAATTATTTCCACTCCCGTCTCGGCAGCCGTGCTCTATCAAACACTCATGGACTGGCGATAAAAAACAAGCAAGAGAGAGAGAGAGAGAGGGAGAGAGAGAGAGAGAGAGAGAGAGAAGAAAAAGCACTTGAAAAAAGTGACTTTTCGCAATCTATCAATTTTTCCTCTCTCCCTTTCTCTCTTTCTCTCTCTCTCTCTCTCACTCCGCTACTTGCGCAAAGCTCGTTACCGAATGACGGAGCAGCAGCAGCAGCAGCAGCACGTCGTCGCGGATAAGACTTCGCAAAGTCACGGAGAGAGCGGGAGAGAGAGAGAGAGAGCAGTGCGTCCATTGTTCTAGGGCGGGTGCGCGCCGAGTCGCTCGCTCGTGCTCAAGTGCTCGATCGCTACCCTCCTTACGCTCTCTCTCTCTCTCTCTCTCTCGCTATATAGCATCGCGCGCCGGGTGAGAGAGAACTGCTCCGCTCGATGCTGCTGCTGCTGCAACCCCTGTGCGCCGCCCCGCGAGCTCGCGCTCTACAACCTACGACTTTTCTGCTCTTTACTCTGCATCTCGATCTCGGATGTTTCTCTCTCTCTCTCTCTCTCTCTCTCTCTCACACACTCTCTATATATGTACGTATATCGAGCTGACTTCGGTAGCTGTGCAAATTCACGAAATGTACGCACCCTGTGTAAGAAAATCGCGACAGCGCGAAGCTTCGAATTTCGTATGAAAACACTATTGTTAAAAAAAATTTCAGTTTCAATAAGTATAATAATATTCAATAATAATTATTTCCCGAGAAATAAAATACACATCAAAACACGACATTTTCGTAAATATCAAAAGATGACATCTAAAAATGTAGGCTATTCAAAGATGTGTTAAATGCATATTTCTAAATTAAAAAATGTAACAGCAACATGTGTAAAATGTAAAAAAAGTAAATCACAATAATCTATTTTCCATCATAAAACCAAAGAAAATTGTTGAATAAAAAAAATTATTTTTCAGCGAAAACATGGCAAAAAACCAAAGAAAATGATCATTCAAAGGTGAAAATCGGTCCAGATGTTCCAAAAATATTTGAGGCGCGCACACACATACACATACATATACATAAAAGAATATTATAAATAATTTCTAATTTTTATGTAAAAACACTTGAAATATGTTCCTATAACATTTTCACTAACTTTTGCATAAAAAAAATTTCATCGTGGCAAAGCTTCCTCTTTGAAGAAACAATAGTTAGCTACTCGGCTAGCTGTAACAGCGTAATATTTCCTTATTCGAACCGAGAATTGTTCCCTGGATTTTATACTTGGTTCAGGCAACGAGCTATAAGGTTAAGCATTGGTTAGAGAACTTTACTGCAGTTTAGTATTTCTAACCAACATTATAGTTGGCTGCATTTATACTGTCTGCGTAATTATAAAATAATATTTACTTCATTTTTACATTTTTGTAATAGTATATTTAATGTCATGCTACAATTAACTTTACATTATTTATTATAATTACAAAAGTTATTCTCAATTTACAATATTTGACTAGATTAACTATACGATATAGTAAATGTTTTATAAATATTGCATCAAGTACTCAAATTTTAATTAACTTATAAAATAATGGAGATTATAATATAGAAGAAAAAAATAAATTTCTTGAAAATATATTTAAAAATTTCTTTAATTAACCTTTGAATATAGCACTATTGAAATAAATATATTTGATATTTTCGAAATAAGCTCTATTAAATGTATTGTTAAAGAAAAAAAAGCCATTAATTATTAAAATGTAAAAGTTTAATGCGAGGTATAAATTTTCATTTGATATTCTTTGTAAAATAAGAGAAAAATAATTCACTTAAGCTACTCAATAAAGTAGTCATAGTGCAACTAAATTGTTGATTAGCTGAATTGTAAGCTTTCTCTCGCTCCTGCACTTATGACAATTAGTATTATCAATATTGTTCATTTGTCGAATCACTTGCTGTACTGTGAACAACAAAGAAAGTAGATTTAATAGCAAATTAATAGTTCATGACTTGTACCAATTATTTAGTTATACAATGACCGATAACCCATTGTTTACTTTATCTAATTAATATTTGCTAGATAAACGCATCAGCTCTTGGTTCAATGTTTGTTCTAATGAATACTAAGCCAACCAAACTGTGTTGGTATGAATATTAATTCAATATAACTCGAATCTATCAAGAACTTTTGCGCAGAATAGTAATTAAATATACGAACCAATTATAAATGTCTTATTTCACATATTATTGGACAAAAACTTCTAAATTATCAAGGTCGACCAAACTTGGCTTAAAGTTTTCTTTTTTAGTACACTTTCGTATAGTGTAATAAAATATTTAAGTTTTTTGTTAATTTAAAGATCTGTTATGTTCTGTAGTTTCTTTCTATAATTGTACTATTGAATAAATAATTAATTAAAAAGTACCATCAATGAATATCGTTAACTGCAGCGGTGTCAATCCCTAATTCTAGCAAATAACATATTTAAAACAAAAGAATGACAACGCTTACACGCACTCGTATCGGATGCTTAAAAAAAAATACAAAACGATCCCTAACAAAAAGCATTTTGAAAATACCAGCGTTAATGGGTATTTATGACGCACCATGACATACTACTCCTGATCCACGAGCTCACGAAGCACGCATAAACACACGCACATCGCGGGTATAAAACCTACGACTGATTGCAAACTCGTCGAGAGAGAGAAAGAGAGAAAGAGAATGCATATACTTGGCTATTCGACATTTACATACTCGCCATCCATTTTTTACCGAGAGGGCCACTCCACTCCACTCCTCTCTCTCTCTCTCTCTTCCTCTTCCTCTCCATCCTTTTGCTCTTACCTCCCGAGCAACTTAAATATACACGCGCGCGCGCATGTGACACCACTGGCGGGCAGATTTCTTTTTCATTTTTGCGTCGATATATGCAAGCATGTGTATAATATACCTAGCAGGCGAATGCGCGAGTATTTCGAAGCGGGTGGAAGCAGGAGAAAAAGAAAGAAAGAAATAAAGGCAGGAAGGGAAGGAGCGACGACGAAGACGAATAAAGAAAGAAACTCTTGAACGTGTACAAGCTTAGAATGCAGCTCTCTGCGATATCGTCGATTAAGGACACAAGAAAGGAAGTCATTGCGTATAACCGCGTGCGTGTACGTATATAACGAAAAAAAAAAGAAGGAGAAGAAAAAGAAGAAAGAAGCGAGTTGGGAGCCGAGCGATCAGAAAGAATTCACTGCATCTTGCGCAAAGACGAATTCGTATGTGTGCGTGTGTGTATGCACCAAGGGGTCTACGAGAGAAAGAGAGAGAGAGAGAGGCTACACCTGGACCTTCATCCTCAAGGGCGCGACGAGAGCCCTCCTCTCCTCCTCGTCGGCGAACACTCCACACTCCACACTCCACACTATATACTGTGCCTCCGCGGATCCACTTTAAGACTCAACCACCCAACGGATCACTCGCTCTCTCTCTCGCTCTCTCTCTTTCTCTCTGAGAGCTACTGCTGCTGCTGCCGCCGCTGCTGTGCCGCCCGTCAGATTTCGCGTCTTCTACACGGCTATACGCCACTACACTTTAGCTTTGGATTCATCCGACGCTTGTTTGTGTGCTCTGAGCGTGTGTGACTTGTTCGCTATATTTCGTGAATAGTTTGGTCGTTATTAGGACCTCAACTTTTTATTTTTATAGATTTAGTGTAAATTGTATAAGATAGTAAGAAGCTTTTGTCTGCGGTAGTAATTCATATAATACTTTTGGAACAGAAATATTTTAACGAGATGCATATATATCAGTTTGTGTAATGATAACTATTTTTTAATAAAATTTAGTAGTAACAGAATATATTTATGATAATAGGATTAGTTACTAAGTAAAATATTGTTTATATTCAAGATTATTTAACGAATGTACTGCGACACAGATATCGCCTATTTATAGAGAGAAAACATTTATTATTAGACTGTGACTACTTAAATGGAAGCAATTGCCATTACTGATAAGTTTTATAAAAGCATCTCGTATATATACATACCATTAAAAATTTTTGTTGCAATATTATTTTAAATTTTAGATTAACAGCTCACGGATCTAAAATATAACTAGTGTATTCAATGCTATATGCAAAAACCAAGACTCAATGATAGCAACAACAAAAAAAAATAATATAAAAGCTGCCACGGAAAGAACATGATTTTCAAACTTCTTTTTTCGAGAGGAAAATCAGCGGAAGAATCGCAAGAGAGGGAGTGAGAGAGGGGGGACAGAGAGAGAGAGAGAGAGGGGGGGGG
>UELU01145672.1:0-10349 GCA_900490025.1 Megastigmus dorsalis | reverse complement strand
TTAGACTTTTTCATACTCAAATAAGAGAAATCTTGCAGTAGAAACTATTATACAATATTTTCTTGCTTTATTCTGTTAAAAGATTTGTTGAATCATTCATTAAATTAATTAATTACGAAACAGGTGTAAGAGGCATAACAAAAGCAGTGCACCAGAAGATGGACCGTCTGCACAATACTCTGGTGCGTCAGGGTATCCTAAAGGAAAGTGACCCGAAAGACGCCAAATTCCGCAAAATCGTCGAATGTCTGCAATGCAGAAATGCAATCGCGCACAAAGACGATGAGAACTCCGTTGACTCTGATCCGTTCGCAGCTTACGAGCGCAACAGCAATGATCGCATCAGCGAACTGTTGCCCTTCTTCGAAACGATCGCGAACACGGACGACGAGGAGTCGAGGAGCGTAGAGGACACTGGCGAAGAAAGAACCGAGCGGATCCCTAAGACACCAGGTACGATGACTAAGGAGGTTTTGGATTCTGTAACAAAGAGCTCCAAGACGTCGAACGACGCCAAGGTTACCGAGATCTTGCATAACACGACCATTGTCGAAAAAGATCAAGCTAGTGGTATGGAATGACAACCTTATTAATATTATTATTATTATTATAAGTTTATATCTTAAAGATCGATTTTCACGAATTTCCATAATCTGCGCACTATAATAATGTGAGATTTCACCATTGCTGCAATTTTTCTTTCAATAACTTTTATAAATGTTCATTGCTTTACCTGATTGAAATTTAGTTTTAAATCAATGCACGAATTCTTGTACTTCAATTTGAAAGATAAAAGAACTCTATGAATGACTATATGAATCAGTATGACAAAACACAATTCTTATTACACATCTGCAATAATACTACTTTGAATTATTATAAATTTTACTAAACATTGCTTCAAAATTCAAGCGGTTTCAGAAATATTTAGCTGTAGGGAGTCCCTTGACCAAAATTTAAGACTTTTTACTATTTTAATCTTTAATATTTTAATCTTTAATATTTTTTCAAATTAAGCCATTTGATTTGTTCCAAAGGTTCATCAGCCAGGCAAATGGATTCAGCTCCGGGAGCAAGACAATACGAGTTTGCGCATCAACCAGTCAACGTACCAGACATCGGTAAGCATCGTAATAAAAAAAAATTATTTAAATAAAATATAACTTGAAACACATAACATAAACAAACTTTTCATCTCCCTGTACAATTTATAAAGTTCATTCGTTAAATTAATACAATCAATATTTTCACACACACACACACTCTTTCCAAATACGTTACTTTATCCAACACCTATTGTCTGGACGAAAGCACGTGAAGAGTCTCGGGTGACGCTGAACATGGATGCGACACCGATCATTCTGCCAACTGCAGAGACAACGAAGACAAGCCAGCAGATTCAGTTTACGCCGCAAAGTGCCTGGCCTACAATTCCGGTGTGCTATTACGGGCCCCCATCGTCTTCCAATTCCTATCAGTTCAAACCTGGTCCTGGATCTCCATTCTTCATGTCTTACAGCCAGCAGCAAGGTAATTCAATTTTTATATCCACTTAAATCAGATAAAATTATTTTAGACAATATTTCAATATTTTATAACAATTTAAATTTGTCTGAATACTTGAGAGAAAATTGGAATATCCTTTCATATAATTATTGATATTAATGTTTGGATACTAACAAATATATAATTTACGTGTACGCAATTATTTTTATAATTCAACTATCATTAATTTTGATATAGAATTCTTTCTTTCGTAGTCTTATTTAATTTACTTTAGATAATTTTTACATTTATCATTATTTTGTAATATTTGTATGCGCAATACAACAAAGCATTTACGAAGAAATAACCTATAGTCTCTAAGATTATAAAAATACAAAATAAAAAATGATTATATGACGTTTTAGGAATGAATCTTGCAGGAATGCCAAATCAACCAATAAAATTCTTTTATCCAAACGGTCAACCACAGTCATTTATGCCGGCAAGCCAACCGTCAATGTCGCCACAGTTTCCAGCTGGTCAGCCCCCATACTTTACGCCGATGTCAATGTCGGGCTCGGTAGCTTCTGGCCAGCAGCAATTTTCGCAACAGGGACAGCGCAATCAAGTCTACTACTGTACGTACATGCCAGTACCACCGAATTACCAACAGCAGCATATGCAACAGCAGTTACAACAATCAACGCAGCAGCACTCGATGCATCAGCAACCGATGGAACCAATGCAACCGATGCCATCGATGCAACCGATGCCATCAATGCAGCAGCAGCCGATGCAACCAATGCAACCGATACCATCGATGCAACCGATGCCATCGATGCAACCGATTCCATCGATGCAGCCGGTACAACCGATGCCGCCGATGCACCAACAGCCACAATTTTCTTATATACCCTCCAATTATCCTGAATTTCAAGGTCAATTTTCAGGAAAAATTATAAATAGTGGATCTGGTTTTCAAAATCAATATTCAGAGAAAGCTATGAACAGTGGATCTGGATTTCAAGGTCAATATTCAGAGAAAGCTATGAATAGTGGATCTGGTTTTCAAGGTCAATTTTCAGAGAAAACTATGAACGGTGGATCTGGATTTCAAGGTCAATTTTCAGAAAAATCTATGAATAGTGGATCTAGTATTCAAGGACATTTTCCAGACAAAGCTATGAACAGTGGATCTGGATTTCAAGGTCAATATTCAGAGAAAGCTATAAATAGTGGATCTGGTTTTCAAGGTCAATTTTCAGAGAAAGCTATAAATAGTGGATCTGGTTTTCAAGGTCAATTTTCAGAGAAAGCTATAAACAGCGGATCTGGTTTTCAAGGTCAATTTTCAGAAAAATCTATGAATAGTGGATCTAGTATTCAAGGACATTTTCCAGACAAAGTTATGAACAGTGGATCTGGATTTCAAGGTCAATATTCAGAGAAAGCTATAAATAGTGGATCTGGCTTTCAAGGTCAATTTCCAGAGAAAGCTATGAACAGTGGATCTGGTTTTCAAGGTCAATATTCAGAGAAAGTTATGAATAGTGGATCTGGTTTACAAGGTCAATTTCCAGAGAAAACTATGAACAGTGGATTTCAAGGTCAATTTTCAGAAAAATCTATGAATAGTGGATCTAGTATTCAAGGACATTTTGCAGACAAAACTGTGAACAGTGGATCTGGATTTCAAGGTCAATATTCACAGAAAGCTATAAATAATGGATCTGGATACCAAGGTCAATATTCAGGGAAAGCTATAAACAGTGGATCTGGTTTTCAAGGTCAATTTTCAGAAAAAGCTGTGAACAGTGGATCTGGTTTTCATGGTCAATTTTCAGACAAAACTATGAATAGTGGATCTGGTTTTCAGAGTCAATTTTCAGAAAAGACTACGAACAGCGAATACGCGATCAAAGGGACTGGCGTTGAAAGGCAGCAAATCGGTGAATTTAAGAGTACCTATGACTCTTCAGATGAAAAGTATTGGGTTAAAGGTGTGCATAACGTTTCAATATTTAATTATTCATTTAAAGGGCAAAAAGTTTTAAATAACTTACTTTTTTTATTTAACGTATTTACTCTACATCTTATATATTGTACTTCCATGTTCAAAAAAAAGTAACGTGTGTATAGCGATCAACTGAACACTATAATTTTTGTTTAATTAAAAAAAAAAATTCTTGCTCTACATAAACTGATAAGATTTAAAATATAAACATTTTGATAATTCTTGAAAGTTTTTCCATGGCAGTATATTTTTCATAAACTTATTTTGGACTTAACTAATCGTTAATTTTGAACGACTTTTTTTTATTTCATATTATGATATGTCATATAAAAATACTGAAATCTATTTTTTCTTTTTCCAAAATATCAAAATTATTAAATAGATATAGCGAATTGAAATTTGTGCGACGGCGCGATTGTATATATATATATGCGTGACGTGATGCAACATTATAATATATATATGTAATACAAACTTTGAATAACTATAATTTTTTTAAATAATGTTTTTGTACATAAAATTCAATTTTTTAAAATGAACTGATAAAAATTAAAAAATGAACTAAGTATATAAATTTTTAACAAATACAATTATTTTTATAGGAACAATATTTTATCTTTACATAAATTTCTTTAAATATTATATATTTAAAATTTTTTCCATCCGTTCTTTTTACCACTAGAATGTCCTGGTTTTTGGTGCAACCCACCATACAAGAAGTGCATAGCTACGGAGGAGCGCTGCGACGGCAAGGTTGACTGCATGGGGGCAGAGGACGAGATCGACTGCCCTTATATAGGCTACTACTCTCGTTTTGCACAAACACAGCGTAGTGAGATGCAAGGCAGAGCAAACGGGGCACTCGGTGCATCCGACACAACTGATGAACAACAGAAAAGGAACGAGACAACCAACGATACCGAAGATAATGGCGTGAACTTTAGGAACGAGCCTGCTGTCATCATGCCGACTAATCTACCACCTGTACCGACTCAAAGCGCTGCTGACGTTGAATCCTACACTATTATGATGCCTGATATGCCTCAACAATTCATTTGTAAAAGGTAATTTATATTTATTTTTTTTTGTTTTTAATTAATTAATTTCTTTTGATTTTCATTTTCATTAAAAAATACAATTATGAATCATTTGTTGTCGTTTAAATTTCGTGTTCTAACATAATATCATAAATTATTCTAAGCTAATTTTTTCATAATCTAATGTTAAAAAAATAAGTATTTGTCAATAATTTAGTACATATATCCAGAAGAAAATTTAAACACCATAACAAAAAAATTCTTTATGACAATTATATTAGCAATATTAACTACATTTCAGAATTACTCAAACAATTCCACTTGAGAAACGATGTGACAATGTATATGACTGCCAAGATGCATCAGACGAAGAAGATTGTTCCTGCAAGGATTTCCTTAGGTGGGAACATCCATCTGCAATTTGTGATGGACACGTTGACTGTGCTGACGGAAGTGACGAAGAAGACTGCGGTATGTAATATTTTACGTATTATTAAATGTATATTTTTTATTAATAAGGTTGAGCATATTAAATAGCTTTGCGCGATTTTGAATAGTTTACTATGCTTTATCGAAAAGAATTTAAAAAAATTATATTTAATAAATAACTATATGAAAAAAAAAATTATTTTTAGGCTTCTGTAATGAAAACCAATACCATTGCTATAGAAGTGGGAGTTGCATTCCTAAAAGTAAGAGATGCGATCAAACGATGGATTGCAAGCTGAATGAAGATGAACTAGATTGCTGTAAGCTTTTTTATTTTTCGTGCCATTTAAATCAGCACTATCGTATTAATAATAAGTTTCTAACAAAAAACGGTTACTGTTGAAATAAATAGATGCACTGACTGATGGTCACCGAGTCAATCTGGATATGGACAAGCGACCCCACTTGAACCTTGAAGGAGTACTAACTCGCTATGATAATGGTGTCTGGCGCCCTTCGTGTTTCAAATCTGAATTTCGTAACTATACAAAACGGATGACAGCCGGTCAAAAGATTTGCGAGTATTTAGGTTTTAAGTAAGTGTCTTTAATCCTCTATAAAATATGCGAATTCTCTCTTTTGACGATTAGCCGTTGTTAGAATTAAAGTTAAATAGCTGTATATTATAATATAATAAACATTTACAAAAAGTCCATCATTAATAGATCGTTATATTATTATATTAAAGAAATATAGATTCTGCCCACGAAATTGTCGTTTCCACTTCGAAGCTTGCCGAGAGGACGTCATCGAAAGAGTCTCCACTTCCTTACGAATATCCACCTCACTATATACCATCGAAACGCGACACAAACAAAACATGTTACGGACTTCAAATTCGCTGCAAACCAATTCTTGACAGAAAGGTGAATGTGCTTCTAAGGATCGATCCTAAAACGAAAGAACGAAATTACATGTGGCCATGGGAGGCATCAATTTTCGTCGATGGAAAATACCATTGTTCGGCTATGCTTTTGGAAAATGACTTACTTCTTAGTAGTTCAAAATGCAGCGAAAATATCGAGTAAGAAATAATTCATTTTAGTTCAAAACATTTAGCTAAATCATTACCAAAAACATTAACAGTTTTATGTGTACTTAATTATTTGAATAAGAAATAAAAAATACAATTTTGTAGTGAGCAATTGATAGAAAAGTGATAATTTATTAACCATTATTTCTTTATTAGTCTACAGAAAAATTACACGACTGCTCTATTAGGAGTCTCATCACACGATTTCCCATTCAATAGTCCATATCAACAGCTAACACAAATTGTGGATATAAAACCCGTGAAAAATTCAGATGCTGCACTATTTCGAGTGAAGGATAGTGTGAACATGACACGTTACGTGCAACCACTTTATGTAGAAAAAAGGTGGGTTTAATATTATAAGAGTTTTATAGAAACAAATATTCATCTCTGAATTTTGTGACAAAATATAGGTACATTTCCTAACTCAATCAATTACTGATAAATAAAGTACAATAAACTATATTCAATATAAATTACTATTTAAGAAATCTGAAATAATATACAATGGTCATAAATCAATAAATCTAGATTTAAACATTAAAGTATTAATGTACTATATTTTGAAGATAAGATGGGAAAATATATTGAAAAATTAATTATCTTTTTTAGACCGTATTAATTTTAACTGTTTAAGTACATGTAATAATTAGGTTTTTGTAACATTTTCAGAATTTTCCCAGCAGCAAAGGAAGATACATGCGTTGCTTTGGGAGTAAATAAAAATAATGAAAGAAAAATGAAATTCCTACAACCAGTTGTGGATAATTGTCCCAAATGTCACCGTTGTTATATAGATAAAGGTGACCCGTCTGGCTGCTCGGTAAACTGCATTTTTATTATATTTATTTTAAAATAATAACGAGTTATGCATAGAAATTAACGACTAAATTCATGCACACTTAGAATATTAACGCAACATCTGAGTGGAGTGGAACTGTGGTTTGTTTGAGCAGTGGTGGCTGGTATCCTGCTGCCGTTTTTCAGGATAAAGATGAGAATTGTGGTTTTGGAACCAAGCAAATTCTCAACAGTATCGATTACATTCATGCTCATCTTTCTCAAGCCATTGGTAAGTTTTTCGGCAGGGTATTGATTAGTGTACTATATGACAAATTCATTTTCTTTTTTATACTTTTTTTTATAAAAACGTTTAAATTTTTGATAAAAATCATTAAATATTACGTCAATTTTTTATTTTTCATATGAACCATTTTAGAAGCGAGATTAATTGACATTTAATTGAAACGATATTATTTTTATTCAATAAAATACTAATTCCCGTGTAACATTATCATAAATTAGATGAAAAGGTGACAACATTTGAGGAAATGCCCTGCGATGGCATGAGGTGTCACATTGGTCAATGCATACCGTGGGAGCGCGTATGCGACGGAGTTCGTAATTGCAGGGATGGATCTGACGAAAGTTCTGAACAATGTAAGGTCTTGAAGGACAGGTGTGAAAACGATGTCTTGGAATGCAGTAAGTCACATCGTCATTGAAGCTTCTTGTCAATCCGAGTTTGACATGATAACTGAAACAAAAAAATTGCATATGTTATTAATAGTTGAAATTTTAAAATTGATGAAGGTAACCTGTTCCTGACTTGAGTTTCTTTTACATTTTATAGAGTGCAGCAAAGCAGAGCTGCGCTGTGCCGACGGCAAATGCATACCAAAGGAACAATTCTGCGACGGAAAAATAGACTGTAGCGACGGCTCGGACGAGCCTGCAAATTGTACTTGCGGCGAGTTTCTGAAATTGACCGAGCCAAAACGTGTTTGCGATGGTCGCCGTCACTGCTTGGACAAGTCGGATGAAAACTATCAGCACTGCTTGTGCAAGGATTCGAGCTTCAAGTGCAGCAGGTAAATTGAATTTAAAAAATAAAACAATTTTTCGGATTAGACTAATGTGTAATTTGACGTCTTTATTACGTTAAAATATTGATCGATTTGCATAAATATTTGTTAGTTATTGGATAATAATACTAAAATTTAGACATGATGATTGTGTACTACCTACCGAACGTGTTGAATAAAATATAACATATTCAGTAATGGGCAGCGATAGCTGCATGTGAAATACTTTAAGCGCACGAAGACATGTATACTTTGAAGATTTCACTTCGGCATGCACAAATATTGAAACTTCATTCAAGGTGTCACTTCACGAACAAACAGCCTTAAATGCTCTTAAAGGGCTTCCGCGAAATAGATCTTATGATTTCTTTGTAAAGCTCGAGTATGCCAAGTTCAACAAGAAACATTATTTCAATTCGAAACTCAACCATAATTTTACTTAAGAACTAAAAACTTCATTAAGATCGTTATCAATTCATTGTTTGCAGAAGTATTCATAACGGAACAACCGCCTGCATCCCTCAAGATTTCGTCTGTGATGGTGAACCCGACTGTCCTCAAGGAGAAGACGAACAAGAAAATATCTGTTGGGCTATCAAAAACGAAAATAAAGATCCGTAAGAAAAAATTATAAGCTTTATTTTATTTACGGTGTTAGATAATGCTAATAAATAGATTTTTTTAGATTTATAAATTGTAGCTCACTTTGATAACGATAAAGCTTAGTATAATTATATATACATAATTGATGTTTCTCTAGTTTTTATCATATTTTAAATAAAGCTATTGTTTAAAACAGAAATTAATGACCACGATTTCTTATTACAGAAAGGGAAAAGGCGAAGTGATGAAGAGGACATTTGGTGTTTTGCACTCGGAATGTTTCCCACGTCCGATCCAGTCCCAAAGAGAAGTGACAAATGTGTGCGCGAAACTTGGATTTACCTCGGGTATGCTTGTGGACGGTTCCAAATTGTCCGATTCACAGTTTACGCCTCGCAACGACTTCTACATGTTCCAACTGAACCAATATACGTGGATGACTATGCGGGATGACGTATCATACGGCGTCTGGAAGAAACCTGAGAGCAGCTGCTACAGACTATTTGTACATTGCTTTTAGTTATGTCTATATTTATTGAATTTTATATTGATTTTTATAAATACTTTTTTAATACAGTGGATTTTTGTATCGAAATAAGACTATAGGTTTTGTTTATTGCACCTAAACCATTGCGGAATAATACCTAGCAATACGTCAACAAAATAATATAATTCGTACCACTCCGTGCGAGAAACACGACTGCGAGCTTTTTCTCCGTGCGCGAGACATAAGATTCTCGCACTCTCTTCAGAACGTACGCTAAGCACTTTTAGTTTTGCGCATACTTTTACAAGAATACAATAATTGTATGTTATGTGCACAGTAAACACAGGCACTCAAAGTCGTGTTTCGCGTACATCGTGGTAAAAAATATAGTTCGATACATGTCCGCGAAGCAGGTGAGCCTCATATGGGTCTAGATTGTCGACCCCTAAATTATTTACATACACAAAATACACAAAATTATTGAAAGTACTAATATATTTTACAAAAAAAAATTAAATTAGTATATTAAATTTATAACAATATTTTGAATGATAAAATTAAGTTTCTTATTTCTCACAGAAAGATATTATTTTCTGCATGGAGATAAATAGTCTTGCAATATTTAGAATTAATAATTTTTGCAATAATTCATAGGAAAGTTGGACAGTTTTGAAGTAAACTTTTACACATGAAGCTACACATTGTTGAAAAAAATATTTTTTTCTCAATATTTATTCTTTTTCTTATTTTTCATAATTTTAATAGATTTATTATGTTATATAAAGTTGTTCGGACTAAATTAATTTATGAAAAAAATCTTGGGTAAATGGGATTATATTGATCCTGGGACCTACGGGATGAGAAAGCATCCTATCGAAATAAAAAAATTATTAAAAAGTGAGAATTATTGTCTACATTAAATAATGTACACTGGCAAATATTTGTGCATTACTTTTAATGTACATGTATAACGGAAACTGGATTCCGCAAAGTAGATTATTGTACAAAAGTATTACAGATTTACAAAAAAGTTAATTCATCTGCAGATTAATTTACCAAAATGGAATGATGTACACACGCGTTAAAAACCATACTTTAAGGGGACGTCGGAGTCACTAAAAATTTAAATTTCCTGCCCTTACTACATCGAAATACCCACAAAGTTTTTCAAACTTTTCTCTTTAACAAATTAACCAATTGACTTGAAATTTTAGGAGATGATAGAATGATCATAATTGAAGCGCGCTCAGCCCTGAAATTACCAATAAATTGCGTAAATATAATATTTTTCATTTGAAATATAATTGCAAAGTCAGAATCATGCCATCTCTTGGAT
>UELU01145671.1:0-34094 GCA_900490025.1 Megastigmus dorsalis | reverse complement strand
TTATATATATATATATCTATGTATATGTATAGGTGGGAGCTCCAGTGCTTGTCGCGTACGGGCCCGACTGCGTCTTTAATCGTAGCGTAGCCCACTCGGTCTCTCTCTCTAGCCTCCTCGTAATTAATAAGTTTTTAACTCTTACCTTTAGGTGTGGTTTGATCTCCCTTCGGATTGGTATATTTTATATTCTTTTAGATCTTTCTACCCAAGTGATCTTTATTTTATATTATTAATTATTATAATATATCCTCTTTCCTTCCTTAGTTTATCCCTTTTGGGTCATTAGTGATGGTGGTCAAAATAAGAATGCTCCTTTGATTCGTGGTACTTGTTTTTCCTTTATAATTCTCGATCGGTAGATTTTCGCAGTTTCACAATTAATTTTCCTTTTTTGGTAATTAATTTAAATGGATCTTGAAATTGAATCTCTTAATTATTTATTACTTTCAATTAAATCTCTTAAATATCTGATACTGTCAATTAAATCTTTTAAGGTAAATATCTTAACCCATTAACGCCCAAACGGCCCAAATTTCCAGTAAGTTTTCAACGTGATTATTTCTTATGTTATCTGCTGTGAAAAAATTCTATTTTCATGTATTCCGACGTGAAATTTCACGCTCTTTCAGAATCCATAGTCAGAATTACGATTTAACCTCAAGAAAGATTTTTTTTTCGCAATGATACCGCAAAGGTATTCCCTTATAATTATGATCAGAGGTGATCATGACAGTTGAAGTTTGACAGGAAATTTTGAAAATTTTCACGTTTATATGTTTAAATCGGCCATATTTTTTTGTCTTGAGGTTAAATTGTAAATCCGACTACGGATTCTGAAAGAGCGTAAAATTTCACGTCGGAATATATGAAAACTTAATTATTTCAAAGCCGATAACATAAGAAATACTTACGTTGAAAACTTACTCGAAATTTGAGCCGTTTGGGCGTTAATGGATTAATTATCTATTACTTTCAATTAAATCTCTTAAATATCTGATCTATTGGGCTCTCCTGGCCGGCTGGTCCCGCACTGCCTGGCTAGAAAAATGCAGCCCGGCTCAATGGGTCGGTATAGGTATGGCCTGTCCCCCCGCTCCACTGAGTCCGGCTGCAGTTTTTCAGCATTGTACGTGTAGGTTTAATGTTATTGTTCATGAAATTTTTAAGTTTTAAACAGGTGAGGTTTAATGGTCTGGACATTCTTTTTAATTGTTTATTTTTTATTTATTTTGGGGAAAATTTTGTATTTTAATTTTTACGTTTATTCGGTGGTTTGCGTGCATCAATGAATGCGAGAGAGATTCGAGCATTCTTATGTAATTATTAATTATCTGTATAATTGTGTAAATCGTGATTGTCACGGATAATATCATAAATATATTTTAATTTTATTTCTCTTTCGCACTCATTGGTGTGAGTTTTAGGTGCTAAAATTCGTACAGCAGCTGCCGAACTCAAATTGGTATTTGCTGAGTTCGCGCTTTGTTATCCTGTTGGGTCGAGCGTAGATTCAGCTACGCGCTAAGCCGGGGGCCGTTCGTTTTGTCGCGTACGCGTGTTTTGGTTTTGGTCGGGTGATTTTTGATTTTTAAATAGTTGGTTTTGGATAGTTGATCATTATTATATTTTCCTTAAACATTTAATAAATTTTGGATTAAAAATAAATTTTAAATTGCGTATCGTAACAGAGAGGTGTTGATTTAATTAAGAGCGATGTGCGTGTGGCCATAGCGAGTCCTAGTTTACGGGCACCCTATTAAACACGCCATTCGAGATATAAAATTAGTGGAAAAACGTACTGGAGAATATTGGCTTTGATTTCATTAAGTGAAATAGTAACGAGTTCTGCTCTCGAAATGTTACGAGTTAAGATTACGCATTTATAAAGATTATAGAATATATGAAACTGTTTACAATCGCAGACATTGGATTGAAAAATGTTTCTTTAAAATATATATGATTTTTAGACGCGGCGTGAAGTAAAATAGTAAGTGCCAATATCGAGATGCGAACCTCAGATATAACAACTTTTGCAACTGCAATTGTACAGATATATAGAAAATGTTTCGATATCCATGTCGGTATTAAAGAGCACACTGTATACTTTCACTGTATTTTATAAGTAATTCCTATATAACTAATCACATTCATATAAAGAGTTACAAAATTATATCGACAATTGGATTTTATACAAAAAAAAACTCATTAAAATAATTGGTCCTCTTCCTTATTACTGCGTTTTTGTCAGACATTTCTAATAATTGTCATAAATGTAAGTTATACTCTCTGAATAAAATGTGTTAAATTGTAATTACTAATTCTCCAGTTTATAAAAATAAAATTATTGCTAGCTACACCATAAATAGAAAATATATGTAATTTCACTTGAACAGTAAAACCTCAATGTTATCAATAGGTTTAAATTTAATGAATGATAAGAAAATTTCTGACGATGCAAACTTTTAATTCTTTATTTTGATATCAATTTATAACTAATATTATAAACGTATTTTATAATTTGACTGAACAATTGTCAAAAATAAATTCAGCAATCGTAAATTAATATTAAAATAAAATTTTAAATATTGCTATTAAAAAATGTACTCTGCATATAAAAACTGCTTATGCACTTACTCTACAGTGAAATCTTTTTCAAACAAATAATAATTCGGTCACTTTTAGATTTAAAATTCAACGCGTTTTAATTACACTGACATCATTTTTGGATCCAGAATTAAAAAGTGTTATTTAAGTAAAGGAACATGATTATGAGTTTATTTAATCTACAAATTGCCGCGGCTACATATATAGTTAAATATTTTATTTTAACACTATTTGCATATTACCCTATATTATTTCCCGTAATTCTTGTTCACATACCTAAGCATTACAGTAATTTTCTAACGCTAACTTCGCTAAATCTTAAAAATGTAAAAAGGGAAATTTAATTCAAGAAAACGTAAGGCCAAATTAATGGAATCAGTCTTTTTAATTAAAGAAAGCGTAAAGACAAATTAATGGAATCAAAAGGACATTATTAATTGACGATCCAATATATCCTTATTAATTGGATTTAATGCTACATTAATAACTTATATTTGAACTACTTTCAAACATAATATAAATTAAAAATGTACTTATACAGTCAAGTTCTATCTTATATTCAGAGTTCTTCAATTCTTTTATATTTTTTATTCGAACTACTTGGAATACCTCCGTAATAATAAAGAATAGAGCCTTAGAAATTTAATAAATATAGCAAAAAATTAGATAAGCAAACAATAATGAGCGCATTGAATTTCAGCACTTAATACCGATATATATATATATATATATATATATATATGTATATGTATATATTTTTTTTCTCATAAAATTGTATAAGACAATTAAGGTAACAATAAAAAGGCAATAGTTTATAAACAGGAATTTTTCAAAACTCGAGTACATGTACAAATCCACATGCTTAACCACATGACCTTGTTGGATATAGTGTTCCAAATCGATTAACCGCGAATTTTGGCATAATGAAATTTTTTCAAGCACAGCATATACGTTCATTTTGAAATATTCGCCTAATCAACATAATAGAGAATTATGGACGCAGTTTACTTATACAAGCCACACATAACGATCTGCTTTATCGTATGGACCTGCACATATACAAAGAAAAATTATTAGACCACTCGGCTTATACATGCATCGCTTTTAATAACTTTTACGATCTATGATATAAATTCGAAAGCACCTAAAAAATCCGCAAAAAAAGTTTCAACCCTGCGCGGAAAGTCATTACAGACACGCTACAACATATCGGCACCTCACCATCTATATATATATATTATATGTAATACTCCTTCGATAGACCCATTGAAACTTATCAAGAAAAGAGAGATGCCGTAATACGAAATAGTCGCGCGGGGCCCCGGAATGGCTCTTTCGTGCCGCGAACTATCTCAGTCTCGAATTATGCACGCGCAGAAAGAGCCGACCGCGTGTATATATGCAAAAAGACCTGTATACACTCGAAAAGCCATTAGCTCGTTCTTTCGCTCTCTTTCTCTCTGCGAGCGGAAGTTTGCCGATTCAATTTTCGCAAGTCGTTTCGCGGTGCACAGATTGCCGGAGGCCGCGCCCCGCCGACTCCATATAGTAAAAGTCGGACGTTAAGTCGCCATAAGCGTTTAGCACTGCCCGCGCGGTAGCGATATTCCGCGGGACAGTGGCGCACAGGGAGTCCACTGCCGCTGCAACAGGTTCGCGTGCTGCGGTAACGTCGAGGGCGACGGCGCCGGCTGCCGGCAGCAGGAAATCCAGGTCCTTGGCTCTGCCTCGGCGCAGTCTCACACATTTTCCAGTCGCCAATTTTCTGCCCTGGGTAGACGGAGGTGGGTTTTACACGAGTTTTCGATAGGTATCGCGCGCGCAATTTCTTCATTTTGCAGGGCTACTACTTCACGGCTACGGCGACCAGCTTAGGTGGAACGTGAGTTATGGGTAGTTGAGGAGTCGTGATTATAATGCATACTAACCGACTCTTGGCTATATACTTATGCCTTGTGAATTTCATGTAAAAGTCTGTAAGCGAATCGAAATTTTCTTTCCGGAAAAATATTCGTCTCCAAAAGCGTTAAATAATTTAATAGAAATCAAATTAATTTTTTTTAATAATCTTATTTTATTGATCATCATAGAACTCAAGAATTTATACTCATAATCACTGCTATTATAAGGTGCACTACTTAAGGAGGTTCTCTCTATACATAGGAAGTCAAGTAAAGAATTCACTAGATTTGACCAGTGCAGTCGGTATATACAGGTATATATTCTGCATGTATAACCTATAGGCAAATAAGATTTATACATGAAATATCTACTCCCTCTTATTTCACAGTTACCTATGGTACTTTAGAAAATTGCTAAAAATTAAAAAAAATTTCTCTATTACTATAAAAAAAATCGAAAAGCTGTCATCATCAATTAATTTATCTCGAAGAAAAAAGAAAATCTTTCCCATAAGACTACGTGTTAAAAAAGCAATAACAAAAATATTTAATTCTTGGCTTTAGGGTACCCTAGCCTCGCGAAATTTTAACTGGAGCTTTTTCAATCATTTAACTTGCTACATAAAAATTTGTAAGTCATTAACATCATCAATTCAATTATCGAGAGAACTCCCTTAAGAAGTATACAGTATCTTAATACCTTACATATAGATTAAAAGGAGAAGAAAGTCCTAGTAAAATGAAGGATCATACGAAAATTACAAAAGATTAATTTTTGTATGATCCTTCATTTTATACTAGGACTTTCTTCTCCTGTTACTCTATATGTAAGGTATTAAGAAACTGTATACTTCTCAAGCAGTGCACCTTATAATAGTAGTGGTTATGAGTATAAAGTCTTGCGTTCTATGATGATCAATAAATTCTACTTAATTTAAAATTTTAAGAACGATAGAGTCATTTGTATATTATAAATCTTATATATAGGTATATTAAATATTACATTCTTAATTGTAGACAACAAAGCAAGTAAAGAAACTGTATGTGAACCATGTGTTAAAGAAAATCAAAATATTTTTTTGAATAGAGAAAAACGCAAAATAAGTACTTATTTGACACGTATCTTTGTTCTTCATATTTTGTCTCAAGTCCAACTGTATACATATATGTTTTTGAAATAATAAAGAGCTTTGGCGAACCAATAAAATGGTTTTACAAAAAATGTAAAATTACAAAACAAATAATGAATTATTCTAACGGTTAATTCAAGGAGGACAATTAATAAAAATAAAGTTTTTAGACTGGGTTCTTTTTGTAATTTTTATTTAAATACGAACGTCTCAAAAAAGAGAATAACTGTAATTCAAAGTAAAGTTCGACGAGGAGGTAAGTACAAAATGGCCTAAGACTAAGACACGACATACATTCGGAATCCATTGTGGCTTGGATTGTTTCATTTTGTGCTTAACAGTGTGTATAGAAGGTTTTACAAATTTCATCTAAGATTTCCTAATCTAAGTGTCGGTATAATCAGTAGCTGAGTATTTTTTGTAAATTTCTGAGACTCTTTGTCATACAAGGCCAAAATTGAAATACTTTTCCAGAGTATCACAGAATTTTTTTTTGCTTTTTTTTTTATTCCAAGGAATGGCGACAGTAAAATTTACAATATTTTTCTCAATACATTTCTAACGAAGAAGCTCGTTTATACAACGATATTCTCTTACATAAGTCAAGTAGGGCCTCGCTTGTATCGAGTAATCTAATAATTGATTTCTTTTATCTACTACAATATATTGAATATTATCAAAATTTGTATCTTTTTATTAATAATATGATTGCGCTCTTAACTTCTTTTGTCGAGACTTAAATTGCTTGGTTTACTCGAACAAGCATAAAATATGTACAAAAGGTCACTGGTCCTCTGCTGTTATTTTATTTTATAAACAATGCATAAATTTCACGTTATTAATAACACACTACTTGCATTATGAATATAAATACACGCAAACATACATTAGCGGTTTATCCTCTCGCCACTTTCATTAAATATATACCTCAAACTGTCACAGTTTTACACTCAAAGACAATAATAAATAGAAAAAACATATTGCGAGAAGTTTAAGTGACGCTCGAATAGTCATTTTTCTTTACAATTAAATTAAATAATACAGAGTCACCCTTTGCAAAAGGCAATCGAACTGTCATGGTACGCGGAGATACTGTAAGTTGTCTCTTCTCAAAGTAGCGTATAAATGTCGCTTTTCATAACATTAATTCGGTTAATTACGCTATGTAATTTTATTATTTTTTTTTGTAAAGAGATATTAATAAACGGTAAAATAAATTTGTGAGATTCTAAAAAAAAAAAAAGAAAAAAGAAAATATGTATATACTTCCATCTTTTTTGTTTTAATACTATTATATAAATAAAATTCAGTGTAAGATGTAATTCCGTCAGTATAACAATCGCACTAGCGTGTATAATATATAAATTTGTAAACGTTCTAATTTTCATCAGTGCAGCAAACGAGAGTATAGACAGAGCTCGAGTCACAGCGAATCATACTCGTCCGCTTAATCGTTTGCCTTGTAAATACTTATTGACTACGATTTTTCTGATTGCAATCGATCGACTTGATTTTTGTTTTGTTTTTTTTTTAATTCAATGAAAAAAGGCTCGCGTTTCAAGTCTTTTTTGGTCTTAGAATGAAATTAAGATTATGCGCCGTATTGACCGCGTAATAGACGTTGGCCGAGTTGGGCAGGACCATCTCCCTGTCGGGCAAGACCTGCGCCAGGGTGAACTGGTCGGGATTGCCCTCGATGCAGAGCTTGAGCATGGCGTTGCGTATGACCTGTGGCGTCCTCTCGTTGTTCGACAACATGATGGACTTGTAGAGGACTACGCCCTCGGTCTCCACGTTGTCGCTCTCCATCGTTACCTTGATGATGTAGAAGTCGGGCGAGCTCTTGTGCGAGTGCGAGGGGCTCGAGAGGCTGCCACCTGCTGCACCGTTCGAGTTGTTGCTGCCGACCTGGGTCGTGTTCAATCGGCTAGGTTGGCCGCCGTTGACGCCGTTGCCGCCGCCGGAGCTCAGGGAAATGTCGAGAGAAGGCAAGGAAGACGAGGAAGACGAGGAAGACATCTGCGAGGGGGAAGTTCGCCTGTCCAGCGAATTGTGCGGCGAGCTGAAATGCGGTATAGAGATTATTAGAATATTTCTTAGCCCAGTAAGACTCGATGAATCGAAATAGGAGAATGCATGCATATCGTCTTTGCCGATAAAAGAAACTCGTGTATAGCACAACTTTGTGCGATCATTAGTTGTCAACATATAACTTATTCCTCACCGCTTAAGTATTGCAAGATATCTGTACGAATAATGCATTTGCAATCGGTTTATATAATAATTCTTTCGTATTTTGACTTACGACACTTAATTACACGTATACGATATGATTATAGGTCAGATGGTAGTTGTTCTGCGAAATCGCGACGTTTCTTCATGCACATAGCTTCTAACGGCAAGAATGCCACGTACATCATGACTATGTTACTCATATTTCAATTTATCTGTCAACGAATGCAAGACCAGGCCGCACGAGGCACATATATTCATTTCTACCTGGGCAGGGAATCAAGATCGCAATAGAACTGCGAACTACTGGAGCTGGAGGTCGAGGCTATCGAGTCGTTTTTCCTATGACCCGACTGATTGTGGTTGTTCGAATGGTTGTGATGGTGATGATGGTGATGGTGCTGCTGCTGTTGCTGCTGCTGCTGCTGCTGCTGCTGCTGCGAGTGGTTGTTGTGATTGTGGTTGTGCTGGTGTTTCTTCTTGGCAGCGGCGACCGAGCGATTGTTTATGGTGCTACCGGCCGGTGGTGGCTCGATCTGACAGCTGAGCTTGTAGGACTCGCGATCGTCGAGGACGACGATCGAGTGGAACCAGCGGTCGAACAGGGGATCCGCACTGAAGTTGTAGGCATTGGCAGCGCCCTGCAGCAGACGTATGCGCGCTAGTACCTCGAACTCCTTGCGACGTTTGTCGAAGTTGATGAGGCCCTCGGCTATCGTGTCCGGTATCGCGGTGTCGATCATCGTCAGATCTGTGAGGAAGGTCCCCAGATACGGGATAGTTCCGTAACTTATGTTCTAAGGACATCAAAGAGTTCAATTATTACCTTTTGGATGGGTTATACATATACTGTATATATTTGGATTGACTAATTGAAATGTTATCGCGGTATCCTGAACGGTATGATATTGTTCAGAATGAAAAAATATACGTACAATGAAAATTTTCAAAGCATCGATAAAACCTCGACAAATAGGCGTGCATCTTGGGCCAAGCTCTTTATTATTATACAAAATTGTGGATAATAATAACGTTAAGCATCTGAATTGAAGAGAATGTATAAGAAATAAACAATTTAATTATCAATTTTGTTATTTATACTAAGAAATAACAAATATTAGCTGTTCTTTGGATAAGATATATTTGAAGTAGTGAAATGTAATTTTTAATTCGAAGGAAATTAATATAACCAACAATTATTCTCATTGTGATTGAACCATTAACTTTAGTTACTTGAACGGAAAAAATGTTATAGTAGGTACACACAATCCATAACCGCACACTGATTTTATCGGAATTAAACAAGGTATAAAAGAACAGAATCTGAAAAATAACGTACACTTTATACATCCATTCCCATACTGGTTAAAAATGATTGTTTTTGTTAAAAAGTTATAAAATTGGAATTTGTCAACATCACATTTCCGCAGCATCGAAAGGTTATAAAGATCCGCAGAAGAAATGGCGCAGTGCGCCACAATGCAATACGATGTGTACAATAATGCGCTTACCCCTGCGTGAGTGTTCTGCTTCTGGAAGATCTTCTGCAGGTGCCTGTCGCTCCGGCCGGCGGTGTCGGCGAACTTGGCCGTGCCCTCCTTGATCAGCAGCTCCCTCTGGGTCCAGGCATTGTTCTCCTCCGAGAATATCCTCTCCAGCTCCCTGAATATCTCGTGCTTCTCCCTGGGCATGCACTGCCAGCACTTCTCCAGCCTGTAGACCGGATTGCTCTGCAGGCCCGACACTATGGCCTTCAGGCTGCTGAAGTTCTTCAGTATCCTGAGCTCCTGGGCTATGTCGATCCAGGTCTCGATGGTCCTGGCCCTCTCCTGCGGCTTGCTGCCCTCGTCCATGAGGAGGACGCTCGAGATGACGCGCAGCGACACGGCGTTGAACTGATTGACGGTCGCGAGGACCGTGGCTGCGTCGTGGCTGCGGGTGCGATCCCCGCGGCGGGACCAGACTGCCCCGAGGCACTGATGGGCTACCAGTTTGCGAAAGACCTCGGCGTCCATGCGCGTCAGCTGCTCGGCGAAGTGCCGGTGCGGCACCTCGGGGAAGGCGTAGCTGGTCCAGTTGTTGCTGTCGCTGAAGCTCTCGTTGACGCCGCCACCGACGCCGCCACCGACGCCGCCGCCGACGCCGCCGACGCCGCCGCCAACGCCGCCGCCAACGCCGCCGATGCCGCAGTGCAGACCGGACCGCCCGTTGTCGTAGATCGGACAAGCGTTATCTGTACATAACAGCGAGATATGATGCGCGTGGAATTTATACTCGGGGCCATCCGATACTTCCTCGGACTTTATATCTGCGCCAAATGAGCGCAGGTCTCGTCGTTCTCTATACAAGGTTGCGCGTCTTTTCTTACATGGATGTATAGTGATTTTGTCGGACAATTATAAATTGATTTTATATTTATACATGAAAATTGACTATTTCGCTTAGCTTCGCAGTAGCGTTGTATTCAGATACATTGATAAGATTCTTGATGAGAAAATAATAAAATAATATAGTCGACTGTTTTTATCTCCACTCAAGCCGAAGTTTTTAATTTCAAGTTGTTAATCAACGATAATAATTAATTATATTATATACGTTTGACTCGTTTTGTCGATCGACCACTTCGAAAGAAAATTATGTGTTTAATTTCTATATAAGACTAAATAAAACGCTCCAACAAAAAAAATGATATACTGTAACTTCAATTTACATATGATTTTTTAGATCTGTATAGATTAGAACGATATACATAATTTTTACAATATCAAAATATATTTCAAGAATTGATAATCTATACAACGTATAAACCGTAAAAACCTTCACTTACATAAAAAGAAAAAATCTAAAAATACACTAAAGTCGAGAACGCACTTTGCAATTTATCTTCACAGATAATTTACATTCACGTTAACAATGCAACGTGACAAGCCTGGATACTTTTGCCGCGTGAATAATATTCGCATAACAAATCAAGCGCAAACTTTAAAAAAATATACCGCAACCTCCCTACAACGAAGGATTTTGTTTGCTCGATAACCCTCGACGCGAGCGTTTCGCGTTTAGAAAAAAAAAAAAAAAAAAAAAAAAAGAAAAGTACAGGAAGCAATAATAAAAGTATAATAGAAGAGATAATACCAACCCAACTGATCATCCCGCTGCGAGAACCTGTGCAGGCGGTGTCTCGCCTTGAGCTCGAGCTCGGAGCCGGGCAGCCGACGGTGCGCGAACTCCAGCAGTCTGACCAGTAGCGGATGATTGGGCGGCGAACGCCAGTCACCTGGATAAGCGTCGAGCCAGACGTGCAGGGCCTGTACGAGGGTCTTGCGGTGCTGGGCACTGGCCGCCTCGTCCAGGGAGTCGTAGCGCTCGAGCAGTAGTTCGAGGACCTCGCGCGGCGTCGTGAAGGCCCGATAGGTAGCGAGGAACACGTTGATGTAGGTCGACTCGAGCTCGCCGTCGTCGTTCGCCAAACTCTCGACCAGACGCTGAACCGTACCGGCCTTTAAGAACCGCACGCGTACCGTCTCCCATTCTAGATGCGAGATCTCGTCGTCCGAGTCCTGTCATAGGGTTGCACAAGCTCAGAGTTAATGGTTATTATTCCTTGATAGCGGCGATTAGATAGCGCCATTCGTTATATCTAATGGCTTTACTTTGTTTCTTTACTTATGTACAATGACAAAGGAATATGCTGATTTTTACTTTTTATCAATTATTTATTGTACTTGTTAAATTTACAAATGGATATATAAGATATAAGAGCTTGAAAAAAAATTAGACATAACGCCAAGTTAACAACAAATAAAAGAAACTGTGAAATTTCAACAGATGCACCTGTTTAATTATTACTTGGTATTGTACATATACCTAGATATAGTAGATCAACGATAATTACGAAAAATTGTTTTAAAAAAGTTTCCTCAAAATTGTATTATAAAATTTTCTATCTTGGTAACTATAAAATTCATTATTTAATATTAAAAAGTATATCTCGAAGCTTCAATATAATTCATAATACGTAACTAGTAACAAAATTGTACTAATTTTAAGTGAACTCTCCGCTTAACTGCATCATTAACGCTTTATAATGACTGCAGTTCTCTTGAGTTTGAGTACTTTCCAAACGATTGAATTTTTCATATGAACTAAATCGTTAAAAATGATATGATTGCTTGATATGGAAGTATAGCTCGCGAAAAAATAATAGCTAAATTAAGAATTAAGTATTACGCATATAATTTTAGAAAAATATTACATTTACAAAAAGGTTTGTTATAGTTATTTTTTATAATCTTTTTAAGAACAAATTCAGATACAATATGACAAAAAGATTTTCGTTTCAATAAGATACGACGACGTATTTCTATTCCAATGAATATCCATTGTATTCTTATTTACCACACTCAATGCTATCTAATTCTTACATATATACTGCGCATTGTATAAGAGTTGTACTGACATCAATAATAGAAGCTAAACGCAGTTAATGATTTTCTTCAATTCAAACCGTATTGACCGTAGCGTATAAAAGATTAAAAAGTCATTTGAAAAATCGCAATACAGTTTGCATTACAAATATTGTGAAATATAACTCACCGATGCTGAAAGACTTCTTGTGGGCCTGTGATAACGCACTTTTTTGAGGTACACCGTGTAGATAACGCCGTCACCCTTTTCCTCGCCCCAAAGACGCCACGTGGGCTGTAAAATCACAATGTGTTTTATGAGGTCACTGCGACACCGAAGTAGAGCTTCGTATGAGTAAAAAACTTTGTAAGGCATTCAGTTCTATATATAAAGCAAATAAGAGACAAGCAAGAAACAAGAAGGTGGAAGGATATAGAAAAACAAACAAATCCTGTAAGACAATCCATGCATTAACTAAGCGTCACGTGTCGCCTTGAATCAGCCTAAATGTGCACTGTGCAGGAGCGAAGTAAGTATAAAGTCTTGCTCTGTGGGGTGCAAATCGTTGAACCTTATGCAATTTAATCGTGCAGTGGATGAAAAATGTTAAAGTCTTGGAACCTCGCGCTATATGCCGCATACATCGCATATATTCAAACACACAATAAGTGTTCGACATTGATTCTAATATGCAAATCGAAAGGGTCTCATTAATTTCGCACCGGGGCGCAAATGCGCGCATTTATGTCGATGAATGGCTATGTTTCGCGGCTGAATTATAAACAAGCGATCGACGACCTCGGAAAATGGGTATATAAGGCCGGGAACGCACGGAAGTGTGCTGCACATAGCCCAACTTCTCCCTCTCTCTCTCTTTCTCCCTCTCTGTCTCTGCGTCTCTCTCGCGAATGCGCGGCGCACTCTATTTTTCATGGAGAAAGATAGGGAGGGAGAAAGAGAGAAGCTGCATTGGCGCTGCAACTATAGAAAGAGAGAGCGGAGTAGAGCAGCTAAAAGCCCTTAGCTCGCTCGGTGCACGTGGCCCGAATAAATCTCCTCGGGGCTTACTGCACACACACACACACACACACACACACACATACCAGGGGCGACGGCTTGAATTATTTCCGCGCCATCTACGATCTACGATATTTATGCCGGTGAAAATGAGGGAAGGAGCTGCTGTGGAGCACGGATGCCCGCCGCAGCTTGACTCTATGTATATATATACACGCCGCTTTTCGGGAAATTAGACTTTGCACACTTACACTTGTGTGTGTGTGTGTGTGTGTGTGTGTGTGCATAGCCAGGCAGCAGAAAGTTTTCGAGTGAGAAACTGCAGCTTTTTGGGGGACTAATACCTACGGTTAAATTTACTCCGAAAGAGCATTGAACTTATATTTAGAGTATGGATCGAAACGCGCCTTGTTAGTCCCGTAATTTGTACAAAGTACATTACCGCGTGCCGAGTTTATTTTATATTTTTAGCTTGGCTCCGCGATTGTTAAAAAAACTTTTATGCCAGTCTACTTTGATCATATTCAAATTTTTGCATTTCGAATTGGACTCTCTTCCGAGCGCACACGACAAACTTGATGGTGCACATCTTTAAGAAATGTAAAAAAATTATTAAGTTAAACTAAATTTTGGAATTTTCATTGCAGAATGCAATTCCGAGAATGAAAATCTAGTTTTTTAATCTCTTAGCTGAGCCTATACAAAGTCATCCTTGGAGTTTCTAAATTTAATCAAAATTAAAGAGTTAAAAAAAAGTTCTTCGTTTTATTTTAGAAATACACCTTTAAATTATAGCAATTATTCTGTTCAGTTTGTAAAATAAATTCAAAATAAATATATTCTAGAGCTTAACCATATGTGAACGACATTATCGTTCATATTAACTCAAATTACATACTGTTATACTGCATAAGCATCTCATTCAATTTGAAAATTATAGAGCATTAATGCATGTATACTTTGCGCAGATATTTAATTTGAACGCGCAGAATGCATTTATTCAATTTTGATAAAATTCGCAAAAGCGATATATCATGTAAACGAAAGCGTAAATACTCGTAGAGCCATTTTCTTTTTCCTTCCGATATCGTTCCAGTTCCAGTTAATTTTGCCTTATAACGACACTTTATATATGTATTAAAAGTATCACAATAGATGCGCATGTAAACAGGAAAATGCCTGAAGCTGGTAGCGATAAGCTCCGACTCTTATGACACACAGAGGATATTACGAGTGATCGCGAATACCGTACAAATGTGAGAAGTTTTAATACATAGGCGAACTAACAGGCAGTAATATAATAGTAAATCGCTCGCTATAGGCAGTCAGTTACTTCTGCACATGCAGTTACTCGCGATAAATCATCAGCACTTTTATGACCGCTCAAAGCTCTTTAAGAATCCGGCGAGCTGATTTTCTATATATATAATTAACGATTTCACGCGCTTCATCCGCCAATCGCACGCTTAACCTTGTGCGCAGCAGCAAAGTATTCATGATCGCTTTCTATTAGAAACGACCTGAAAACCGTATCGAATCTATATGAAAAAAAAAACAAACAAAAATCGTACTTTCCTTATATCTAAAACCAACACTATATACACACCTCCCATAATACCATAAAACACATAGTGCCAAACTCCAATCTGCATACTTAAACGAGAGCGCAAAAAGCTATGTACGCGTTAACGATATATATGTATATATACAGAGGTATATAATAAAGTTCGAAAAGTGAAAACTCATGTATATATAATGCACGCGGGAAAAGTTGATGAAAAAACACAGGCGCGAAGACGAAAAAAGAAAAAGAAGCGAGCACAGCCGCGCAAAGGAGCGATAAGAGCGGCGCGCTGCGCTCGTTTTCTAGATCAGCGCGTTGCTCCTCGGCGCAGCAAAAGTAGTCTATGTAACACCACACATGCGCGTATCAGCACAGCAAGAGGTTCGATCGTTAATCGGTCGCGAGATTAAAGTCGAAAGCGTGTCATTGCCGCGATTCGCGCGGGATTCGTACCGAGGCGCGACACTAAAATGCACGCAAGACGGAGACAACAGACGTGGCGCAATTATCACGGACGTCGCGCGTCTACACACGTATATATAAAATACAAGATATATCGCGTGCTAGAGTTATGTATATGTACGCGTAGAGAGAGAGAGAAAAAAAGAAGCGAATACGGTAGCCTCAGCGGGCAAGACGATCCGGTAATTAAAGGCGCGTGAGGAGCTAAGCGAGCCGTGACTTCGAGTCCTCGCCTTTTTCCACAGCCTTGGATATACCTATCGTGCTGCTCTGCTGCTTCCCTCTCTCTCTCTCTCTCTCATTCTGTCTATCTCTCGTGCGTATATAGTCTTGAAGCGAGCAAAGTTCGTTGAAACCTTCATCTTTTTGTTTCACTACTCTTTGTTTATGGAGGTATTGTGGAAAAGGATATAGCTGGACTCGCGGTGAGAACGAAATAAAGTGAGAGTGAATATCTGTCGATCTTATAGGAGAAGTAACTCGTGTCTGTCTAGTAACCCGAATATCTTTTCAGTGTTTTGGAACTATATTGCTGAGTGAACAAAGTGCTTCCAGTCTTGAGCTCAGGAGTAAAAAGGAAATAAATATTGGGAATGTAATTTAACTACAATAACGAAAGCGCTCGCTGGATGCGATAAAAAATTATATTGTTTTTAAAATTACAATTAAATTTTTGGAATGAAACGATGTAATTTGTTTTTATAACAAGTCTGCCTGTGAGTACGGGTATTAATTTTTAGTATAACACTGTTCCTCTTAATAATGTCGGTATTGATATTATATGAGTAAAATCATTATGAATATAATAATCATGACTAAAATGGTATCGCATTTCTTCATTACGAATTTATGTTTATACTATCGTATTTGAATAAGTATATAAATAAGTTCATTAAACAAAAAAATGAGTAATAAAAATGGAATCACGTAACGACAACAACATCGAAATCTTTTTCACTTAATCATCTGGGAATTCATTTGTATGAGAAATCTTTCATATTCGTAAGCTACGAAACTGATGATTAATTATTTTATTTCATATATTTTCGATTATAAAACAGTACATCATTTTAATGAAAACATTTAACTACAGTACGTTTAAATATCAACAATTTTTAGAAGCAATATATTTCGTTTCCAGTCTTTGTAGAATATCACAGGAATAAATCTAAGTGGTTTCACTACTTGAATATCCTGATCTATATGTCTAATGAAAAAAACCTATTTCGTTTTATTAAATTGATACGAGAACCGGTCTTTCGCAAGATTTATGTAATTTATTCAAGTAATCAATACCTTCTTATTTTTTGGCAAATCCAGTAATTTAAGATTTCAAAATAATGGAATGTCTATATGTTACAATAAATAATTATACATCCTTCCAAGTAACTTAGTAGTTTTTAACTTAGATATCGAAATACATTTGAAATATTGTATACTAAATAGACTTGATTTCATTTTTAATTTTGATTCTAAATATAAATGCCAAGCTTTCCCCGGAACGATAATATTGCAAAATTATTTGGACAAGAAAAACCTCTTTATACAGATGTTACAACTATCTCTTACTCACTGAAGAACACACAATACCAAAATTACTCAGCACAATAGCGACAAAAATTAAACGCGAGACAAAATACCTTATCTTCCGCACCTAAACGACACTAAGCAAAAAAAGAATGAAAAAAAAAAACGGCCTGCGACTACAAGTAGACTTGATTTTTAGGAGGTAAAAAATGACGAGGTCGCCTCGCCTCGTTACGTGTCTCTCCCTCTCTCTCTTTTTTACGCACACTATGTATCTATATACGCAGGCCGCTGTGGAGCGCAAGACAACAAAGGCCCGATTCCACGCGAACCGCGAAGAGACGTCCCCAGGAGATGAGTAAGCCGTTATCAAGTCCTCGCGTAAAACGCATATAATACGCGTGCAGTATATATCTACACGCACATAGACGATGAGGCTTGTGTCTATCGCAGCCACAAGGCTGCACAGAGATTATCAGCGAAAGCGTCGCCTCGACCTGCGGGTTTCTCGCTTTCCCTCTCTCGCATATATATTACCTATACTAGTCTCTTCCGAGTATACACCGCATAGATACTGCGTGTTTCTCGAGCGCTCGATTCTACGATTCCGCAGCGAATGGTCGGGAGGGAGGGTCGGAAAACGCTTCGAATTATTCGCTATGTATACTAGTGCGCCAAACCCGGCGTCTATGGAAATGAAACGACATCGAGAGATCGTAGTACTGCTATGTGTATATATGTATGTTTTCGAGTGATGTTGGTGCGGTATACGTATATAGGAAACAGCCGTTTACGTCCGAAGATTTGAGCTTTACCCGCTGTGCGCCGTTTCATTTTTTTTTGCGATGCACGCGGGAAATTCACTGGCGACGAGGATCTTTCTTTTTGCCAAGTATATTTTTATATGGCTATAGCAGATAAAAGTGTATGCACATTTCTGCGAGTTGCGGCGGTAAACTCAAAATATATGAATATTTTACGTTGTGTTAAATTGTCATTTACATAAATCACATAAAAAACTTCGTATATAAAATTTGTTGTGAAAAAATTCATACTTTTTGGGAAGCGTATACAATTACTTCCATTATTCAAATCTTTGCTTTATTATATTATATCGTCTGTTTCAATGTTTATGTAATAATAAATTTTATCAAGAAATAATCCATGTGAAATATTGATTATGATTGCAGTTTAACGTTGACACTCCGCATAGTAAACGGGAACAGAAAAAAAAATAGCTTTTCTGCCGCACCCAACCATGAATTTTTTAACCGCGAAAAATGATCTACAATTAAGCAAGCTCTTAGAAGTTACATGCCATTTCACGAACATTTAAATCCAATGAGTAAACAGCTCTAATAACACTTTTATTTGTTTTAATAAAAAATGCTAACGATTTTACTGAATTCATAAGTATAAGACATTACTGAAACGAGGAAGTCAATTTCTCAATGACTCAAAAAATAGTTATTCTTAACGAAATCAAAAATAATTAATCTAGTTTCAAGGATATAATGAATTATGTTTAATTATAAACAATCTACGCATTGTCACTTAAATCCAATAGTCATTTTCAGTTGAGTAAACATTAAATATGAATAAAAAAAAATATTTCATTTTATAATATAGGTTAATTTATCGTAAAATACACACCGTAAAACTCATAGTAAACCTTGCACAGCCCAAATATTAGAAGCAAACATTTTCAAATTCACTTTTCACTCAGGTGTTGAACGTGCAAAGAAAAATTTGATTACGGGTAAAAAAGAGAGAGAGAAGGGGAGGGCAAAGCATCGCTGCGCGCAAAATGAAACGCATCACGCGATATATGCCGTTGAGTTCAGAAACCCTTAACGGCGATCAATCCCCATATCGAAACGTCTGGTAAAGGCATTAAAATCACGGCCCATTATCACGCGATCGATGGGCGCCGCAAAAGAAAAAAGATTTACCAAGGCTCGGCTCAACTCGCACTCGTTATACATTTACGTTATAACGCGCGTATCCGAGCTTCACATAGGATCGGATCAAAAAGCAAAAGCAAGAGCAGAAATAAAAAAAAAGGAAGAAAGAAAAGAAATCAGATCGTCCCAAGGTTGGAGACAGGTAGGTATATATTATGCAGAGTCGTGCCACACGCGCTCTATAAGCATTAGCTCCGGCTTGTCGAGCACAAAGGCACCCGCGCGCAGGTTTTCTTGACTCTCTTCCGCGGAGGAGCTCTCTGCGGATCCTGTACACAGGCCAACGGCTTCCGTCCGCCCGGCTGAATAATTACATGCTATTGTGGGGGCCCATGTTCACGGGGCACATGGCCGACTGGCTCCAACTGGCCAACGACGCTTTGTTGCTGCACACGCGAGACACGTATAATATGGCCCGAGTAAAATGTTCTGCACACGCTCGCAAGGCGCAGCAGAAGTAGCCGCTATATGCTCCGTGCGAATGCAATTGAGTTTGGAATGGGTTGCGCAACGGGGGAGAAAAAATAAGCGCTTATCGCGTTGTTGATCGAGAAAAGTGTACTGCTTGAACAAATTGTGCGTGCGTTTGTTAGTGTGTGTGTGTATGTGTGTCTGCGTGTGTGCACGTTTATGGACAAAGTATTACTCCGAGTATATCCGAAGATGGTGTTTATGCGTAATGTTGGCAAACGCTTAATTGCCTTTGTTTTACTCGTGGCTTTTGTGGGAAACTTAGGAAATTAGCGATTTTCCGAATGATATAATAGAATTGATTATTTTCAAATAAACACACAGAGACATGCACGTGCGTATGAACTTTGTTGAATTTATTGCGTAAGTGGAGTGATCTCATATTTGGTAACGATCTAAAATCCGTGCGGTCATGTATTTAAACTCGTGTTTGCAGATTGAAAAACCTATGGAATGAATATTATACACACGATGCGAGCATGCACAGGCACACAAATATTTTGAAACGTATCTTTCGATGGTATCGAATGTAAATAACGTCAATGTTTTAACAAGAAAAAGTTGGATTCTCTATATTGGTCAAAGGATTTATAAATGCATCGGAATGGATTCTTTCATATATAAATACGGTGCATTTGTTTGCGCACAATTTTTTGTTCAATGCGTGCTCAAGCACTTTATTTAACGAACCAATAAGCTTTTATACACAGAATGCAAAAATATGGTAATAGGATTCATCCATGCACTAAACAAATAAGATAAAATAATATAGGAGCACATGAGCAAAATCACGATGATGAAAAAGAGAACAGGGAAATTTCACTATCTACGAAAACCCGTTTACTTTCTAAATGATTAGAGAGTATAATTCCTTAATCAAAGAGTTTATGTATTATTATAATACATATATAAATTTTATGCGTTTAGAAAAAAGTTGCAGATTGCGCAGCAAGTTTTTTTCTTCTTTATTTTCAAGTTTCAACTTTCACTTAGAATAAAGGGGTGACAATAATGTGCTCCTAAAACTTTTTCTTCGGGTTATATACTGCTACAGTGATCCTTAAAAGTTTCATTAATATGAATATCTGCAGCAGTCGCTCTTTTCCAACGTAAAAGATTTAACGACCATTTCGTCGAGTTATCCAGAAATAATGAGTTTAAGGTTTTTTTCTTCTTAAATTTACGCTTTTCTACTTTCTGTTTGATGGCACGAGCCTCCTATCTCTTTCAAAGACAAAAAATCCTCCTTCAAACTAAGCATTGTCTTCGATACAATGGATGTAAGTATAGATTTTCTAAATTTGAAATGAATACTGGTCTAAAATTAAAATTGTCACTGGTGGTAAGACTGATAAACCTGTCTCTTATGTACATATTATTTGTTTGAACCCCATTAAATACTCTTCCGAACCCAAAATTCCCTAGTTTAAGGTGGTTTTAACATACATCCTCGATTCTCTATAATGGATTTACATTAGGATCAGGTCTTAACATTCTTATACCACTATCGAGGACAATTGACAGATTTTATTTGATTCTGATTGCTTTTCAATCTCATTTTACTGTTACCAGCTGCGTCTAAATATGTCGGAGTAGCAAAGTAAATTCCCTATACATATAGAAGAAAAAATAGCATAGTATAACTATTACTTACATTTTCTATTTTATATCATCAAAATAAGTCACATTCAGCATACAATTCTAACAAATTAACATTCAATAATGGTTCTACAGAGTAATCTCACAACTAAAAAAAACAAACAAAAAAGACAAAACTCTTTTCTCTATACAGTAACTACAATGAATATCAAACTTGGATGCATCAACACGCTAGAACAGTCGTCCGACTCAAAAGGAGAAAGACAGTCGCAGGCAATGGAGAGCAAAGAGATAGAGAGAGAGAAGGAGACTGCACATCAGGTGCTTTCTCGGTTGCGCATGGACAATAATGTTGTTACCTGCTGGACGTACCACTTGGTGGTACAGTGGTTCTTGCGCTGTGCCGGCTTGCAGGGCGCGCAGAGCAGCAGGGGCGCCAGCTTGTTGGGCTTGTAGGCCGCGGCGGCCGATTTCCCAGGCGGCGAGGTGGAGGGCCTCAGCCGCTCATCACCGAGCACGGGCCACAGCATCCACCGGCGACACTCGCCTCGGCAGCGAGTATAGCCTCACCACCCGCCCGCCACCCAAGTCACACTTCCTCTCATCGTTAGCCACCTAAGCCGTGGAATATTATTTTCAATCCTTCAACATCTCTCTCGATAAACATCTTTGTATATCATGGGGTCTCTTTTCCTTTTTTTCTCGTTTGGACTCGACAACTGATGGTATGAACTCTTTTTGTTTTATAGTATATATACACACATTGAGTGTGCTGGTGGTTATGGCAAGACGCTATAGTTACAGGAGTAAGTCATTTTATAAGAGAAATCCAGTCTGAGGGTATTTTTCTTGCCATACGCACGTTTCGCTGTAATTCTAATAGTTCCGCAGATTAAAGTATACGCCGGAATTTCTTTTCTAAATGACACGAATTATACGCTGTAAAACGTGTAAAGCCGTGGAGTTGATGCCTTGTCGGAGAATAAATCATCGTAAAGTGGAGATTTCCAGACTTTAGTCGTTTAAGGACTGGATTAGAAACTTTATGGATCATTATTACAGGCGCAGAACTCGAAGGAAATAACAAGAATGTAAATTAAACAGAAGTTTTAACTATCAAAACCCGATTTCAGTCTTAGTATACCTAATTAGTCGTTTGCATTACCACATATAAACCTTTCGATGCAAAAATAATTTATAATGTATACGAACTTGTAAATGACCATAGAAAAGATAATAATTAAGAGCATACAAAAATGTATCTATAAAGCGTAAGATTTTCGCCTTCTTGTAGAACTAACCGGCGACATCGTCCATTATATAGACAGATAGTGACTTTAACCATGTATGTTTTGATAATGTATCTCATTTAGAAGCTCCAGTTTCTTAACCGGAACTTTGATAGACTTTTCTATAGCAAAGCAGCTAAAAATAAACCAATTGTAAAAGCTCCGCGGATTTGCAATCATCGTTTCATCGGCATCTCCTTCAATTGGCTTTATCTAAAAGAAAATAAACCTTTTTTAGAGCAAACAAATAACATTGCAATCGACGGAAACCTGATTTATCGGTGTTAGCGCGTTATGCAGTCATAAATACATCGGTAAACGGGAGCGTATATCGGCCGCAGTTCAAGACTGACGCGTGAAATCTCGTGGCGCTATGCAAGGACGCCATGTTGAAATCCATTAGCACATTCCAATGCACGCATTATAGCGTCTAGTTTACAGGCGAGGACAGATTCCTTTCCAACGCTAATTACATCAGAATATATACTAAATAAGTGCTACTTATTCCAATTCTAGAATATAAATCTTCATAAATAATTTGCAAACAAAAGAGTAACAAGCTACTTGTATTTTCGAATGTTGATTTTGAAACTTGTATACCTGTATATATATATATATACAGTTTTCAAACAAACATTAGCATTAGTGTTTTGTCATTTAAAATTTGTTGTTAATAATATTAAATATTTTCCCAAAATAGACAGATTCGATTAGTTATAGTTTTGACCAGAAATTGGATATAATTAGACCAGCAACGATATTACAAACTAACGTCTCAAAGTAATCTTAGCAAGATAATCCGATTAGAATAAAATTCCACTCCTTCGGGTTCCATATCTTGAAATCAAAGGAAAACTGAATGTCCGATTGATTCATGGCAGTCATATACAAAGGGGCATATAATAGTGGCTCGTAACGTTTAAATTTAGCCCCAGAACGTATAGTGAACGAATCGTCTGGGATTCTCTTTCTCTCTCTCGTGCGCGAGCGCGCGAGGGAGACTGTACCGAGGAGTTGGACAAACGACACAGAGAGAGAGGCGCTTAATTCGCGTTCACTTATGCCGCAATTTGACATTTCCTCGTTAAAGCAACTCGTTCTGTGCTAAACTGTACTATTTGCAGCTATGCGCGAAGCTTCATGCAGAAATTTACTGAATCAATGTTTAATCTAATCTTCGCGTGATCTTTTAGTAGCAGCCAGATCTAATTTCATTTCGTTCCGCGAGCATCTTGTCTATGAAGGTGCGTATTTCATGTCCGAAATGATTTGAGAACTATTTTTTCTTTTACTTGTCCATTCTGTATTAAATTATTGTTGGAATAATTTAGTTTTCTAGAACATCGAAACATCGATATACAGAATCCAAGTGCTACGCCGACATTAATCGAATCATCATATCCCCACTCAAAGAGACCATTAACGAGCAAAATCAGCAGCAGCAACAGCAGCAGCGCAGGCGTAATCTTCTTAGCTCTCGGCGGAAAACGCTTCTATAAACACAGCCCGGATGTTTCTCATCTCCTACATTTTTTCCGCCAAACGCGTGGGCCGTTCCGCTCACGTCGAAACACGCGCGCGCAATACACACACGCTTGCTACCGATAGAAACTATGCAAAAGCTGATGCCGAACATGTCGTGGTGATATAGTCGTGGGTATGTACGAAAGGGTGTAGGAGGGAAGAAAAAAAAGCGATCGATCGATCGCGGCAAAAGGTCAGTGCTCAGAGCGAGTGCTGCTCTATACGTACTCTCTCTCTCTCTCTCTCTCTCTCTCTCTCTGCGTGTGCGGTATAAGGTCAGTCCTTGGCAATCGACCCGACCGCCTCGGCGCGGCAAGGTGGAACTCGTATATAAAAGGCGTGTCATCGCACGCGCGCATATGGTTTGATAATGTCGATATATAACCGTGAATGCATGCGCCGGACTGTCCGCTTTATCATCGCCATCAACGCGCGCCTCTGCACTTTTTTTCGCATCTCGCCGACGATGAAGTTTGATTAGAGAGAGAGAGAGAGAGAGAGAGAGAGAGACGTAACGGAGAGAGATGGTGATTGGATTGGAGGTGAGCGCAGGAGAAAAGTTTCCCAAAGCGATGGCTTATATAATTAATTTGATGTTTTAATTCCAAAAGTCAAGAGTGAGCGTGTGTGTGTAAGAGGAGGACGCTGCTAAATTGACGGAGGTGCAGCATAGCGCATTGGAAATTTTGCACTTTGCGTTATATACTGATGGAATTAAGAGGTTCGCTTGAGAGCCCGGGAAATTGGTCTTTGTGATGAAAGTAATGACTGAACTGAAATTGAATGAGCCGCGGACGCTGGAAGCTATATAGTGACGTGAAAGGACATACCGCCGCGAGATAGGCATAGCGAGGTATATTAATTATTTGATTATGGAGCTGCTGCTGCTGTATCGCATCTTCGTCTTTACAACTTTTCTTTCACGATATACGAATATAGCAGTTCCTCACTGCATTAATAAATACTTTCAGCATAAATGGTGTTTTGAGACAGAAGACGTTTTTTCATTTGAACAATAATATCGTACAGTTATTAGTATATATTTCATTACGAGGAAGTATTTATGAGACGCAGCCATTGAAAACGTATATCTGCATGTGTATAATTCACGTATTTATAGTAATGCTTATATATTACTCGGAGTTGACGACACCTTTTTTTTCTTTCTTTTTCAACTTGTCCGTCGTGTACGACTGTCATGCTTTTAGATATTATCAAATATCGATCTCCCTCCATGCGTCATATCAAAATAAATATACTGAAGAATGGTATACTTGGAACGCGCTATACTCGGATATTTAAAAAAACGTCCGTTCCGCCTCGTATGGAGTTTCAGGAGTAACTTTACATAAAATTTCCGTTATAAACAGCGTCGTAGATTTTTAGTTCGATCGTGCGACGCAGATAAGGATGTAGACCGGGCAAAATTGACGGACCCGTGGAAGATGAATTCTACTGGAAAATTTTTTTCTTAATTACGTTCATTAGTTCCCACAGAATAAGTAACTTCATATTGCCATTGCGCAACTTGGTTGTTTAAACAAACTTTTTTTAAACAAATTAGTAAAAGTAATTTTTTTTATCCGAAAAAAATATTTTTAGATTCATTCGACCATTCTGAACAAAAAAGGTTCTTAGTCGTTTTGTCGTAGGATGCGTTGATTTTGAGTAAAAAATTCCCATAGTTTAAAAAATGCGATTTTTCCGTTTTTTGGAGCCATGTATAGGTATGAAAAAAAACTTTTTTGTTTAGTTCACCATGGAAACATAAACGTTGAACCTTCCTCTACAACTTCCTCTAAAGTGAATTTTAAAAAAATGAGTGGCAACATGTTATTTTGGAATAAACATATAGCGCGCGCGAGCGTATTATAAGCCTGTGCAGTGCAGTATATATAGACATACTGTCTCTATTGCGCTCGTGCCGGAGTGAATTTATTGTTTATTGCAAAATAATATGTTGCCACTCAGTTTTTTAAAATTTGCTTGAGAGGAAGTTACAGAGGAAGGTTTCAAGATTATGTTTCCGTGATGAAATAAATAAAAAAGTATTTTTTTCATACCTATACATGGCTCCAAAAAACGGAAAAATCGCATTTTTTTAAACTTTGGGAATTTTTTACCCAAAAACAACGCATCCTACGACAAAACGACTAAGAACCTTTTTTGTTCAGAATAGTCGAATGAAACTAAAAATATTTTTTTCGGATAAAAAAAATTACTTTTACTAATTTGTTTAAAAAAAGTTTGTTTAAACAAATTTGAACCAAGTTGCACGGTGGCAATATGAAGTTTCTTATTATGTAGGATCTAATGAACGTAATTATGAAAAAAATTTCCAGTAGAATTCATCTTCCACGGGTCCGCCAATTTTGCCCGGTCTAATGTTGAAAAACCAAAATGATTTTTACATAACGGTAGATAGTTAATATAGCATAGTTACCAAGAGTAGCGCGATTTTTATCTAAAAGTTAATACAAATAGGTTTGTGAAAATTACATAAAGGCTTATGCACCGAAAAATCACACGTTGCGGCGCTGCCACGTGTATGCCGATTTCGGAAACGTTGAAAGATAAAAATATGAACCGCGGTACAGTTTCGTAAGTCGATAATCCGGGCGATAAAGTTTTATAAAATCAAAATTAATTTTTTAATTGAAGTAAATTTTTCCCAATTTATTCGCCCAATGACAAGTGAAACGTATTATACAGTTTTAGCAGCGATATTAAACCGTCAAATAGTATATGCGTGTAATATATGAGTGAGAGCGCCAGTGTATATATAGGGCATATAAGTGTCGATGACATTGCTGCAAGCGCCACACGGCTTACAAGGCGCACAAGCGATTGATATTTCCTCCGAATAGGTATAATATATTTTAGCGATTTCACCGGGGAATAACTGAATTATATATGCAGCTGTACGCGGTGATGGAAATCGATATTTAACGGGGAAAATGTTCGGCCGTACGATGCAGATATGAATAAAAGGTCGCATTTCGGTATCTATGCATGACAATTGCTTGTATGATAGATAATCCATTCAAAATTCTTATCTCGCGAGCGTTTTTCAGATTTTGCAAATATTGATAAACCGAGGTTGTAGGCATACGATCGCGATTAAAAGATGTTGCATATCGGCATTGGAGTATAATTATACGCCACGGTGAGTGAACTCCAAACGATTTTCATAAGAGAATTAATAAGTGCAATGGAAAAGTGCGTCTCGCTAAAGAAGAGAAATGCGCTTTTAGCTCGAGTGCAAGTACATATAAATAAGCTATAATTTCACCTTATGATTATATTGATCTAGTCAAATTTTTACTAACAGACGCAAAAGCATATACTGATTGTCAATACAGTAACTCTCTTAAATCGAAGCAGTATGTACTTTGCTAAATCTCGGTACAACTTGTCCTAGACATCGCTTCAAACTTGGCCTATTTCAATAATAATATACTTTTTCCCTTCTAAGTAGCAGAAATCGCCGAGTTGAAAAACAAAAGCGAGAGAGAGAGAGAGAAAATCAATGCAACGATGGAAAAAATGTTAATTATAATATACACCGATATATATATATATATATTTACACGTGGAACGGTGCCAAGAAAAGAAGAAGAAAAAATATAACTAATTCGCGGGCAAAACAATGAGCGCGTTATCGCGGTGTAAGGCCACATTCGAGAAGGAGTTGCGAACGGAAAGCGTTGCATAAGCGCGCGAACCCGATAAAATCAGGCGCGAATTAGATAACGAAAGGCGTATATACATATACACACTCACCCACACACACACAGAGATAGACACACGCACGCATAGGAGAAAAGATATTGCTTTAACTACCGCTCGTTAACTGACTGTCACATTGTCCCGGGCTTTTTGTCATAGCGTCATAAACACCTAAGCGATCGACGCGTCTTGTATATATACACGATATATACCCTCTGCTGCACTCGAGCGAAGCAGAGGCGCTTTTCTCACGCTTCTCTCGTTGTCCTTGCGCTGATGTGCCACCGCACTCGAACGACAGAGAGAGAAAGAGAGAGAAAGAGAGAGAAAGAGAGAGTGAGAGTATAACATCGCTATGTATATATATGAAGAGGCGAGGAGATCCGTATAACGAGTATTGTTCGATGTCGCGCATTACAGCCGCTGTCGAGATTGTCTGCGGGGGTAATGGATTATTACAGAGGGACGCGGGAGAGGATGAGAGGACGCTCGAGGCGACTCCGCAGACGCCGGGATTAATTTAGAGCTTCATTACACGTCGCGGGCTCGGGGAATTTCGAAATTTCGCTAATCCGGTTTTGAGTTTGCATTCCCCGGGAGCGAGTCCTTGCCTGCTAAATATATATATACATTGAGGACTTCAAGGACGGTAGCGAATAACCGGAGTATAACTTGGACATTTTCGAACTGAGCGAGTATAGCATATAGGCGCCGAGTTCATTTGGTGAGATTTTACACAGCGATCGATATGTATAACGTTGACGAGTGCATTTATCGACTTTCGATTGTAATTCCTGTGAGCGAGAAAGTGGAAAAAAACCGTGTTTGCTCTGTGTAGTTATGGTAAATTGGAATAACTGAAATGAACAATTATGTGTGTTGGTATGTATATAGTGAAAATGGTTGAACTGGGATGCATAATAGTTTTGAATTAGCGCAATTGTTGGAGTACAATTATTGATTATAGATGGAAGTTTGAGATTGCGAGTGCTTGAAATTGAAATCAATATTTCTGTAGCGAGAGAATAAAGTATATTAAATAACATGAAGTTTCTTCAGTTGGCATGACTTGGAGCATTGTCAATGACGCGCGTTATGCATATATGTTGTAGATTGTTCCATTCGTAAAGTACATTATTAATTGTCGGTATATGAAAAATAATATACGCATTACGATTGTTTACGTTTTTCCGATAGGACACTTCTGATTATTTTTCAAATTAAATTAATTGTCCATGAAAATGGGAAAGCTTTATCAAAGCGCAGGGAAAATACTTATACGCATTTTATATATATATATATATATTTTTTTTTTTCCTATAAGCAAAAGATAAGAACTTATCGATCTTTATAATTTTTCAACGTCACACTCAACTCGACCCAAAACAATTAAACCTTTTTCCTAAGCACATATATACAGGTGCAAGTGCCTTATACGTGCAGCACAGAAAACCATCTCATCGCAAGTTCTACGAACCGACTACCTATAAGACAACACACACTCGCCAATAAGTCGAAGTCGCTTATGTATACGATCCGTTTATACACACACACACACACACACACACACACGCACACACACACACACGCACACACACATACACACGCCGACGCATCATGACGATGATCCATTAGCGCGGTAAATATAATTATTATCTACCCGATGACGAAACTCGGTCGGCTTACACACGCGCCCCGTGTGGTGCGTTATATTGTTACGAGCGCACACGACCTGCTGCCGCTTTTGCTAATATACAACGCGCAGCAGCCTGACTGGGTTGCTGTTGCAGCCACGCACCGAGAAGAGTCACACTATTCCAGGTGACTCGACGCGCGTTCGATACTTTGTACACATCAGCGTACATAATAGAGATCCGAGGCGGTGCGATTACTCACGCTGCTGCTGCTGTTGCTGCTTTTCCGTATACAAGTGCAACCGATCTGCACGTGTGTGTGTGTGCATATATGTAACCGCGGTGCACGTGTGTGTCGGTGACGCGCGCGATATATTGGCTTTTGTGCATCAGCAGCAGCAGGAATCTGTATACGATGATGTAGGGGCCGAGGAACACGTGCCGCGACCGGCCGAATCAATTTTTTCCCCAAACCCACGCGAGTTTTGGAGTGTGTACAAGTACTTTCTTTCGGGTGTAGGTTTATGTGCAATCTCGCTCTGTATCCCGCCTTATTCTGCACGACTACTTAGCGCAGCTGCAGCAGCAGCAGCCTCGAGAGTTATTTGCATGAATCACGTAATCGAGAACGGTGTGGTTCAGGGAAACTTGAATTTAGCCGACAAAGGGGAGGCATTTATGCGAGGAATGGAAGGAAAGAGGAAAATCTTGCGGTGCGCGACATTTCGCGGGGACATTCCCACTCCTCTCTCTCTCTCGGTATATCTATGTATTGATTTATAGGAAATATTCGTTATTTGAAAGCTGTCAAAGCTAACATTGTTTTCTGCAGCTCTACTTCAGAAAGGGAAATCGCTTTTTGTATATTATTATACGTACTTTTTACATAAAGCTTTGCTTTAAACGCTTTTTTTTTATTGCGGAATGAATGGCTATGGTAATGATATTACGGTTAAATAATTAGCTGATTCATCCAGTTCATTGTTTAGACTGTTATAAGTCAGCTTTTTGAAATTTTTAATTAAGGATAAAATAATTTTACTACGTATTATACTATTTCCCAGGAAAAGATAATTTATTAGATTAATTAAAAGTACGTCATGTACGTTTTTCCCAGATACGGAAATTAAAGTTGGCAAAACAAACATTTCACTCTTTTAGAAGTAAAAAACTGTATCTCATCTGTCTATGGCGATAAATTATGTGCTTTTCACTAAAGAAGCATATATAAATCATAACTAATTTAAAGAATTTTTTTTAAAGAAACAGGGCATAAGTCAAAAAATATAAATAATATTCTGTCACAAGTAATAAAAATAGGCAAATATATAATAGATAGTTATAATATAAAATAAAAATAAAAATTATTTCATACTATTAAAGTATTTTATGTATAATAGTTTAAAACAATTGATTTATTGGGATTTGGAAAGTTTTGAAAGCTAAAATTCCTGCAAATAGACATTAAAAAAGAAATTATTTTCAATGTTTCTATTAACAAAGTAAAACATTAGTTTAAAAAGATGTAAAAAAGTATACAATAACTACAATATTTTACACTAATAAAATGTTATAGACGAAACATTTCAAACAATTTAATACGAAACTTCTAATCTAGTGAATTATCTCACTGCTATGATTACTGAAAAGTTTCGTTGCAAATAGAACTTCTCCCACGCAACCCTTAAGAGTTATAATAAAATTAAAAAGACTCAGAAATTGATTCATCCAAACTGTATCAAATCAACTTTCATAGATTACCTAAATATAGACAAGACTTACAGAATCTTAGATCAATTCAATAATTATTTTTCTTAAATCGAATCACCTCACTCATGAATAATAAAACATAAGTAATACTCGAAGTAGAAATCAATAATTTTCAAGCTATAATCGTGGAGTTAACTGAGCAACTGAGCAGTTCCGAATCTAAATCTTTACGCATCACGAAAAACATTCTTTATATCCATCAGGTTCTCTCTATAAAAACAACAAAAACAGGCCTACACAGTTGTCGATCCAAACAAGAAAAAAAACGCATTGATATACAAAAGCAACCAAATTTCATCAAACTTATATTTTCTCACCACTTATATATATATATATAAATATCCGCCTGTTTACATTATCCACTGAATCACTCGCGATCAAATATTGTTCTATCCCCAGCCAAAAAGCCACCGACAAGAAACTACACAGCCCTTTTTTTGCCAAAACTCACAGCGCCACGCACTTTTACACGACTCTCGCTCCAGTTCTACATATACAATGTTGAAAAACCAACAAACAAGAGTCCCGACAAACAGAGAGATCGTCCAGCTGATGACAGTTATAAAGCGCCTCCAGGAGAGCGCGAGATAAGCGAGGAGAAGCCGCCGCTGTGGATATACGAGAGAAGCGCGTGTCAGAGCGTTCCGGGCGCGACTGACTGCGGCCAGTATACTCTTAGAGTTTAAAACTCGCTGCACGGGGCAAGTCGTCGGCGAGAAGAAGGGGACCGCGCCGGCCGCGTATATATACGTACGTCCGAGAGAGCGAACGTACTATGCAATATATATAGCGGACTTGGCGCGCGCTCTAGCCCCCAGTCGGCGAATCGATATATATATATGTGCCTACGTCTACGTAGGTATACGCGATGTGTGCGCACAAGGGGACGACGACGACGAGGGAGGAGGGAGTATATACAGTGTGCGGAGGTGGTGCGGGAGCAGCCACGTGCCCCCTCAGGCGCCAACGCCAGCGATTCAATGAGATCAGTGCGCGCGCGCGCGCGCGTGTGTGTGTGTGTGTGTGTGTGTGTGTGTGTGCGTACGAGGAAGGGAAAATAATGGATCTCTGCTGCCGCGGTGTCTGCAGGCCAGTGCAGTGGGGGTTTTATAGGGAGTTGTAGGAAGGTTTGTGCGAGCGCTGCACGCACTCGGGATGTATGATTTCTCTCTCGCGTCTCTGCGCTCTGCGTAAGTATATCTGTAAGATAGAGAGACGGGGACTGAGATTCGTTTAATGGCGCGATGATGTATGCGCGTATTGTTGTACGAGCTAATTGTTAGAGGTGTATATTGATGGAGTGTCTGTTACTACTGCAAGTTTCAGTTCTTATTTTTCTTTAAATATAGTTTCGATTATAGAGGGAATAGAGTTAGGAATTTGATATCTCGTATACTACAGCAGCTACGTGTTATTGGAAAATGTAATAATATATATAATATAGATGAAATAAGGGTGGACACACTCGATTTCACATGGAATCGATGTAGCAAAGAATTTACAGTATCGTTATATATAATGCGGACTTTCGCAGACGAGAGAAATAGAAATAGGATTACAATGGTCATACATATTAAGAAATTGACTTGTTATACTTACAAGGGTAACGCATGATCTCCGAGGAAATGCGATTTTACTGAAACTTCGGAAGGCAATTTCGGGTACCTGAAAATCAAGTTTAGAACCGATATCTGCGACCAATGGGCACAATTTTGCAAAATAACAGATATTTTACCCATACATACGTAAACATTCTATAAGTTGTTTCATGCTTTATAACTTGGCGACTAAAAAATATGACATGTTTCAAAATCACAACTGAAAATTCAAATTGCGACCTATAATTTGGGGGTTATACCCATAAAAAGCTCAATTAGTTAAAAATTTATGAAAGTTTGAAAATTAGACACAATTAGAAAATCTGTCTAATTTTAAAACGCTCTTATAACGTTCGAAAGAGTATAGAGCTTCTGACTTTTACAACCTTTCAAATTGAAGTTCGCGTTCACAATTTTTATTTGTGATTTTAAGACATTTTATATTTTATTAAGTCGCCAAGTTATGAAGCATGAAACAACTTATAGAATGTTTACGTATATTTGACTGAAATATCAGTTATCATGAAAAATTGGGCCCATTGGTCGCAAATATTAAATCTAAACTTCGTTTTCGGGAATCAGAACCTGATTCCGAAGTAGCTATTTTTCATTCAGAAAGAATTTGATTAAAGTTTATTTACCATTGCAACCTGCTAAATTTTATTCCTTCTATTCTGCTACTTTTCTCATTATCGTAGGCACGTCAAACACAACGTGTTTTTATTAGTACCATGGATATTGAAGAAATTACTTTCATAATATTTTAGTTATATCTATATTTTCTTTTATATCATAAACGAACAATTTCAATAATGAAGAAAGATATATCTATAAAATCTTTGATATAGAAAAAGGTCTTTTTTTATAAGCAATAAGTTATTAAATCGTACCTTCACAAAGTTACATAAAATATTTTATCATTCAATGATTATAAAACAATTGGTACGAAACATGAAACTATAATAGAAAGCATTAAAGAACTAATTTAAAACTTTAAATAACGTTTATTACCAATTTAATTGCGCTGAACTTTTCGTAACAATCATTGGTATCAATAAATTGTCCCATGTAATACGAAACTAAACGCTCTGCATTTAGATTGATTACGCTTAACAAATTGAACATGACAGTGTAGCCAGAGGACGTGAATGGGAATACCAAACAGAAAAAAAGGGAATAATTCACGGGGGAAAAAACCCAGAATTATTGTTTTGTGGACGCAGTAAAAGAACCTATAGTTACTTGCGCAATATCGAATAATTGATAAATCCCTCCGCAAGTTTATTCCACTTTAAGCCGTCCATCGTTCGTCGCTAAACGAAGCAATTACCTCTAATACTTTTAAACCAATCATTGAGAAATCCTTTAGGTCACTAAAAAAAACAGACGACGACAACAATGCGACCTTCGTCCAGCCTCTCCCTCTCTACCCCGTTTGCTTTCATTAAATACTGCCCGAAGCCGGAGAGCTTTAACGAAGATGAACTATCGTTTGGCCACAATCGAAGGGTCAATTGTCCGAGAAACCAGAAAAAAACAATCTACTAAACACAATATAGTTTGACGCTCGCGACGCAAGCATGTGCAGATCAACGCACGCGCGCGATCTTATGTATGAAATTGTGTGTGTGTGTGTGTGTGTGTGTGTGTGTGTGTGTGTGCGTGTGTG
>UELU01145670.1:68188-85685 GCA_900490025.1 Megastigmus dorsalis | reverse complement strand
TCTCTCTCTCTCTCTCCCCTCGTACCTGTCCGAGAACGTGCCCCTGGAATTCCGCGGAGCGCCATTATCGCGAAGCCCCATCGACCATCTCTCCTCTGCCGCCGCCGCCGCCGCCGCCGTCGCCGTCGCTAAGCGCACGCATACGCTGCTGTGGTAGTAGGTATAGTCATCCCGATTATATACAGTGCGAGAGAGAGAGAGAGGGAGAGAGAGAGAGAGAGAGAGAGAGATGGAAGCCGAGCTGCTGCCGACGCACCGCCGCAGTGCTACCGGAAACCTGGCGGTGTATATACACGTATTTATATAGAGTCGAGACTCGAGCCGCGCGCGTGCCTACGTGTGTGAGTGCGCGCCACCACGTGGGGGACGTTTTCGCGGGTCTTTTATACCTGCGCCGCGCGCCGCCGACAGTTCGCACTCTGACACCGGAGCGTGCGCTACTACTGCACACACACACACCCGCAAATTGCACGTATTATATCGTGCATCGCGCGTCGCTCCCTTTTTTCCTATTATACGCGTTCTTCACTTCGCTGATTTCCCAATATGTGTATCTAATCGATCGTTGTACTTTGTCTTTTCCGTTTTTCTTTTAAAAACAGCGAATGTCAAGTGTGACAGTTATGATTTGGAAGCGTTCGAACGTTTGAAATTGGTTCGAATTTTTACAGGTACATAATACAAAGTGTCGGAACTTATTGCTGTGAAGCGAGTGTGAATATATAAAAGAGTGACAGAACACAGACCGTAAGGATAAGCGTGGGATAAAATGAACAGCAGCTGAGAGTGTTTTTTTTTTGTTGTTCGATCGAAGAAGGGATAATTAAACGAGATAGTGGATTATTAAGCGGCGAGGAGGTAAAACAGTGCGTCGATAGATGCGCGAAGTGGCGGAGCAGCCGAGTACCGCTGAGGACAATAAGGATGCCTCGTGATAACAGCCGCTTAACCGTCAGGATAAAGGACCCAAGGACTATGGGGAGTTTCGGTGTGCTCGCTCGCGCTGCCTTGGCCATCGCCTTTTGCGCTGTTCTCTGCCATGGTGAGTACCTATTTACTTTATAAATATGTATATAGATTTTGGAGCAAAGCTTTTTTTCTGGCGTTAAATCGAAGTTTTTTTTTATCGTTATTGAAGCACGATTACATTTGAATGACAGAATTCTTACGAGTGCGATATTATATAGTCGATGGAAAAAAAAGTCACGATTACATATCTCGTCGACTGAAATCTGAAGACGTGAAAAATTCTTACGCAAATGTTTTTGCTACTGAAAACTGCTAATAATTTGATTCGCGCGCGTACATGAAAGAGTACACCGTAATTTAACACTGCTTTCCGTAGCCGGAAAACTTGAATTCTCTTTTTACCTTAATCCGATACCGATGGTTTATAATATACAGACAGAATCAACTTTGAACGAAACATTTTACAAACACTCGGAATTATTTTTTAAAATTATACGCATCGATAACATAATGATTTTGAAACGATTTTCTCAATAATTTAAAAGTTCACGCGGAACATCGATTGTGTTTTCTTCCAATTTTCATTCGTACATCACGTCGTTATTGTGTACATATATACGCGGAAAATTGCGTTACGAGCGTTCGGTTGAAAAAAAACAAAATCGATCATTGACTCGATCGCATCATCAATGAAATTTTGTTTGGCACAATACACAGCCGCTTTTTGCGAGCGCGCGAATGTAAATTCGTCGTCGCGGTATATAATATTCGAGTGGCGTTCGCTGCGCAGAGACTTGTTTAAAATGTATCCGAAAAAATGGTGTCAAACGCGAGATAATGAGTCATAGTTTGATTTCCAATTACCTTTCATTACATTTCATGAAAAACACATTCGCAAGGTGTATTTCTTAGTTTTCACATTCTTCCAAGGATTATAAGCATTTAGGTCACTATTTCACTCATTGAATATATACATGTATAGAGTATAATGAAAAATATGACTAACGCCACTACTTGCTTATAGATATTTCCATAATTATTGATTTATAACAGAGCAACGCTGTTATTGATTTTCAAATATCGATTAATCGATGGAAATGAGTTCTAATTTTGAAAAAACAAGTAATCGATCAATATGAAATTAAGAGTTAAGGAAAAAGTTTCTATGCAAGCGGATTTTCGTGCATTCTATGCTACGTAATAAACAAAATCTGAGGTCGTTATTTTTTAAGTAGCTTTGTTATTTTTTTTTATAGTTCTAAAAAATCACGATAAAAAGCAAAATCTATATTGAACAATGCTAATTGCTTTTGAAAAAGTGAGCGATGATTACAATAGTGGCTTATTCGAAAATATTTACACGGGAATAAAAAATCATATTAAACCAACTCAGATATATGTACGTAATTGAAAACTAGCCATATTATGAACTATTTATTTTTTTCCTTGCTCAGTGAAGAAATGTTGTGTGTACGTTAAGTAATTATTGCACAATTATTACGTGTTCTTGTTAATAATTGGAAAACCGTACGTAAGAGTGTGTTTGCATTTAGAATATTTCATAAATTTTGAAAATAATATATGTACAGTGTGCTAATGATATAATCAAAAGAAGCGTTATAAGCATTTATGATTTCGGTAATACAATAAATTCGCACTGGTTTAAAGGTAGTTCTATTCTTTTTATTAGATATCAAAAAATAAAAGCGTTTTTAATTTGCAGATATTACGGTCGAAGCAGATTAAGCGTGTATTTGTACAACCTCAGTTTTTGAAGCGATTAAAAAAATATTTGTTACGCACAGAGTATGCGGCGTTTTTTTAAATCAAAAACATGCTTTTGATTTTCGCGTCCTTTCTCTTTTTGAGCATACAAATGAAATTACACAATTAGCTTAACTGTGTGTATGTGCGCATGAGTATGTGTATATTTACGTTGCACGTCTCATAATAAAAGATTAGTCATAATATAAACGATTTACGCGATAAATAAAAATGAGCAAACGGACGGATTTTTATTTTTTTATATTTTTTTTTTCAAATAAATAGGTATTTTCGCGTCTGCAGATAGAGAATCTCCTTAGTCAAAACTTTTATAAGGTAACTCATAGCGAATATAAAATTGCCGAGAGGAAAAAATACTGAGCTTAATACGTAATAATTACGCTATATATTTCTTTGCTCAAACAATCATATATGATATAATGTCACGGTTGACAAAGAACCTTTTTGATCGCTTCGACAAGGAAAATGTATTCTCTTGTGGATGTACCTAATGTACATAAGTAAATATAATAAATAAATTCATGATGTGCTCGCGAAGATTTTTCAAAAAATTATTCACAAAGTGCACCGAATCGTTAACAGAAAAGTATCGATGAGCACATGATCATTATTCAATATAATACTTGAATTTCCTCATTTTCGATTGTTGGTGTTGAAAGATTAATGTGTGATTCACCCAAAATGTCTTTGACGGTTCCCAAATATTAAGTGGGGTAGAAAATTATCTAGTCTCATTGGGACGGCCTGCTCATTTTTTCGAGAAGTCGCTAAGTAAGATGTATAGGTAAACTCTCCAATAAAACTAGACATTTTTCTACCATCAGATATTTTCTCTCTTTAATACTATTTTTTTTTACTTGCAACGTAATTTTCAATTCGTATAAGCGTTAAACAAAATCGACTGCAATTTTCATTAAAGCGTCAAAAGTTACTACATTCTTATAAATTATTATCTATATGACTATTCTCTTTATTTAAACATTCTTAGAGTCAAGCGAAAACACTCAAAATCCATACTTGAATCGCAGAGAAAATTCTCTAATTGCTAGACTAATTTACGATACACCATCTTTAAAAATGATAATTTTTCACTCGAAGAAAGAAAAAAAAACTCTTATCGGTTACCTAAACATTCCAAAAATCCTCGATCCTGCTCAGTCACATCATAAATCCCCAATTAGAGAGGCAAGAAAGAGTCGAGGCATCGAATCGTACTTGGCATCGATTTATTCATTAATGAGCCGCGGCGCCGCGCTGCATCAGGTGATGGTCGAAGAGTTCGGATCCGCGAGGGTTAGCCGAACGTCTGAAATTACAATAAGCTTCGATAGCGCGAGCCGAGTAGTGCGGGTATATTATATATATATACGTATACGTGGCGGCGGATCGAGTCAACTCGCGAATTAACTTTACGTAATTAGCGGGTAATTTCGCGTTTACGTAATGCCGCCGCGGCGCGCGCGCTCGCGAGCCACCTGCACAGGATGTGCGGCTATAAGGCTATATAGAAGCTGCAGCTCGCAGCTATCCGAAAAAAGACGCGTGCAAATCACGCATAGCTCTTATGCCACTGTTTCGTGCTCAGGCTTGAGACTGACTTTTATTATTCAAAAATCGATCGCTATGTTTATGATTAATTCGCGCGCGCATCTCGGAAAATGAATTCTTTCGTTTACTCCGTCAGGATTGCAATTCCCATTCGGAGAAGAGTATAGTTTGTGAAACGATCGGAAATTAAACGGGTCCGTATATAATTGTTATAAGTTAAAGCGTTTTCTTAAAAGCCGAGATTTTCGATCCAGCGAGAATAAAAAATGCACTTATTAGCATGAGGTATTTACGATCGATTACATATAAATCAATCACCTTGTCCTTATCAGCTGATTAGATTTATGTACTAGCAGATCATCAATGCATTTTAGTACTTTTATATACGCAAACTATATATTGAAAAAAAGCGCAATCGACTCATCACTGTATTTTTAACTGCGTAAATCTATGTTTTTTTTACAATGTTTCTCCCATCATGTGAAGTTTGCGTGACTTTTTTCTCAAGTTTTCTCGATTACACGCTTCTAAGATTAAATAACGCGAACGACTTCTTTTAATAACAACGCCAAAAATAGCTTCTTATACTTACATACTGAATGCTACTACGAAACTGTGTCACTGTAACTTATTGGGTTTTTACGTTGGACGACAGTTCTGCTTCGTGCTCGCGTCACTATAAGTTGCAGTTCTTGTTACTTTTGCATATCTTTGGGGGTCGTGTGTCTTACTTGGAACACAATGGATATACGACTAAATTGCTACTCAAATAACTTCAATTTATTACAAAAATGGACTTGTTATATTTATATTTTAGTTTTATGACCAGAAGTGTACAAGTTTGGATGCCGTTTAATATGAATTCATAATAAGATTTATACAAACGAGTACCAAAGAGGTGATCCAATTTTGAAAATTTAGCTGGAGTAAGAGAAAGTTTTTGGGAAAAAAATACTAATTCATTGTTTACCTACATCAAAAAGAAACTCGATCATTATTGAAGGCACATGAGACATTTATAGTACATTGCACATTGTAGATTGTAGAGATGGACACTAATTTTTCAATGTCAAGCAATATTTATTTATTACGACTAGATATTCGAGCTACTTCGTGAATGATTAATAAGCAATAGTACACGAACTTTACAGTGAACGTTTTTCCTGTAATGTTTCAAAATAACAATTGCATAGTTCTCCTATTATAATTTTGAATATTCTTTGTTTTTAAATATTAACATACTTTTTAACTTAATATACTGGTCTTTATGGAAAATAACAAATTCAAATTGTCATCACTGCCGATTCGTTAATCGCTAAAGTATTTAAAAAATCGCATAGTACTTAAGCACCGACGCGTATAAGAATGCGTCCATTGCATCACTACAGCTCATCGTCATTTCCCGATCTTCATCTCGATCTTCATCTGTTCGGCGCCAAAAGTTTCCGCGTGCATCACCCGCGCTAATCCTAATCTCCCCTAAATCACCTCTCAAAGTCTCGGTCGCAGGTCAATAGTCGAAACGTCTGTAGTCGGAAACTCCTAATGACACACACAGCCTCGTATATATGTATACTGCAGCCACTTAACATTAAGTATAAATTAGCATGCGACCAACGGTCTCATATTATATTTTTCTCCGAATATGCGTATTTTCTCGGTGTCCCGATGCGAAAAGCAGCACGCGTCCGAAAGTATTAGTCTTTTATGCGTCATCACACGCGAACCGCCGATGCTGTTGCGCGTGTCTTTTAACCCAAGTCTTCGAAAAACACCCGAACGCGCGCACGCAACGACCGATAATGACGTTATTAAATCACGCGCTAATTGTTTATGCAACTGATTGCCTCCCTGACATTCCGAAAGTTCCTGCGGAGTTATTTCTGAGGATTACCTGCTGAGAAAATGTATGTGGATCAAGAAATTTAAATGTACGATCAGCTGTAGGGCGGAGTTTAAGAGTCGTTAATCCTGAGCGTCAATTAAATTGGGTTTAGGGTATCGAACGAGTCCTGGGTTGAGAACGCGTACGGGCTATTTTCTCTTTGGTCTGTAATCATTGCAAGAACTATGGCACTGCCAAGAAAATTGTAATTGCACGGTTGAACTTGGATAAAGAATTTTTTTTTAATCTTAAGCAAACCTAAAGGATCTTAAGCTTGCGATAGCATTTTTTAGTATTATTTATACTAAGCTATACCTAGTATATTTAACATAACTTTGTGATCGAAAATACGAACAGCTCAATCCTAATTGAAAAGTCTAATTTAGAGTACCTTCAAATGCTATTGCGAGAACATTATAATGATTATACATATACACTTCATGTAAACTAAAATATATTAATGAGAAAATGACTATCGTTTGAATTGATTTTAAAAATACATAGAATTTATCGATCATCAACGAACTATATAATGTTTATACTCATAACTACTATTGTAAGGTAGATTGTTTAGGACATGTATACATGTAATTTCTTAAAACCTATTATATGCGATGAGTAAAGGAGAATTCAAATTTAGCGATACGAAGGTTAATACGAAAAAGGAACAAGTGTTATCGAACGTTTGAAAAATATGTATATCAAAATGAAGAAATTAATAAATTTTCGTTTCACCCCGGGCTACTTATAGAACTCATCATAAGATAACAAGTACCGATGAACCTAAGATGACAATACATCAACCATAACTTGTTCTACCTAAATATATGATATAGGAAACCATACATGCACTTAACTTTTTTATCCAATATTATTATAATGAATTCGATCTATTTTTCTGGCTAGCAATCAAAGCCCAAAAAAAGTTCAATAATTACAACACGAACCCAAGTATGTACTCGTTACAATCTACCGAGCTATTGAAATCGGCATTCGCCAATTGCTACCCTATATCTCTACATGGAATACCTACAAGCTGAACTAGAAAACTAGAAACCCGTGAATACGAGATCAGCGATCTTTTAGCAACTGTTGGTCCATCGCTCGATTCCAATCAAAACGATCTTGGCGACCCCCGCGATCCAGAGATCGGTACCTATATACTCCAAATCTCTCGAGAATCACACGAGTCCTGGCCTATCGGTCGTGCATATGCCTAGTCCTCCCCATTCTCCGCGGCTTGTATAGAAAACGAACAATTGACACGCACGAGCGCGATCCACGGATAGGATAGTAGGTACATAGTAATGCAGCGGCGGCGGCGGCGGCGCGTGTGTGCCAGCGAGTCCGGCCTTGGCGCCATATACACGAAGTATCTCTATACGTATACACGCTCTCCGCGTTGAGCACGCGCGCGCTCGGCTCTCTCGGCCGCGCGCATATATACCGCACAAGTCGGAACTTGACCGTGAACCGCGAGACCGAGAAGAGGCAAATTCACTTTGTGTGTGCATGCGTTATATGGCCTTATATATGTATATATACACGCGTGTACAACAGCGCATCTCCTATGTACCCCGCAAAAGTCTCCGGAATCGCGAGATTACGTTTGTTTGCTTGAGAGAGCGCTGCCAGGGGTGCGCGAAAAAAGAAAGACAATGAGCGACGCACGTCAATTGTTGTATATTGATTCTTCCGGTTCTCTCTTTCTCTCTCTTTCACTCTCTTTCTCTCTCTCTCTCTCTCTCTCTCCTCTCTCCTGCTTCTTGCGTTCATCTCCGTGCGGATACATATAAGCTCGTATACAAGCTTGTACATACAACTTTTTCCCCTCTTCTTCTTCTCCTTCGTCTTCGTCTTCTTGGTCTTCTTCGTCTTCTTTGGTCTTCTGCGTCTTCTTGTTCCTTCTTTATAACGTCCAGGTGTGGATGCGCGCGTGTGTTTGTTGTGCGTCCGTGTGTTCTTTTTGGAGGTGGCATTCCTGAGCGGATTCCAGAGATATTTGCGATTGTCTCGTTTTTATTTCACGTGTGTGTGTGTGTGTGCGGCTCTCTTGTATATAGGAACGCGCGCGCACTGCGGGTTATGCCGCGCCGCGGGGATGCCGTTGACCTGAGTTAATGATCGAGTTTTTTCTTCATTATTCTCCTTTTTTACCTTTATCATTGTTTTTTTTTATTCCTTTTCTTTCTTTTTTTTTCCTTGTTGTTGTTCTTTTATAGCGAGAGACCGAGGGATGCGTGTAGTTTAAAAGAGAGTGATGCTCTATCTCTCTCTCGCGCGCGCGCGGCTCAAACGAGGATTGGAGAGCTATGTTCGCTTTCTTTTTTGTTTCGTTTTGCTCCGTATTATGCTTTGTTGCTCGCTCGCGCGCGGTGTGTATCGATGCTGCTTCAGACCCATCAGAGATGCGATATGCTTTTATTTTTCGCTTTTGGGACTTGTGATGTAATGCTCGCTGCGGTATTTGAGGTGAGTAAAGCCCGTTGGGATTTTGGAAATTTAAGACCGCTCGATGATTCACGAGCCGCGTGTGTGTGTGAGTGCGATTCTTTTGCCAATGCGTGTAATCCTTCTGCAATAAAAAGAATAAAATTTTACGAGGTGAGGTTGTTATACGGAGGAATTTCGTTTGGAGAAACAGCTATATACATCGGGTTTATGATGGTCTCTGAAAAATTACGGTTACCGAAATTGGACTAGAGCTTGGGATTGTATAGTCACTTTAGTAAATGGGGTTTTGTCAGATGGTTGGTAAAATACATTTCTACACCTACTTTAATTATAAATCCCACTCAACTCTTTTCTAGTTTTTAACTGTATAGATCGAAAAATTTCTTCTTTTCTTATAATGAACTCTCTTTTGATTAACAATCAGTTATCACACTTAATCAATTATTATAGATAGTCATAAAAATTCTAATTTAAAATGTTTCACTTTTCACTATATATATAAATTTGCTATATTCAAATTCAAATGTTTCTTCTACAAATATGCATTTATATTCCATCTCCAGAATATCAAATTTAAATACCTAACACTGATGAGTTATAAACTATTCAAAAATTGCGTTGTCGAAACTGTGTGGTACCCATATCCAAGTATAATAACCGCATGTTCGATGTTACTTAACTTTGCAATATCGCAACGAATATTCATATGGTGTTGCTTTTCATATATATGTACATATACCTATGTATATGTTCGAAACTTTAAAACTGATGCTTCTAAGGAATTGTTTGGAATAATTATGCGACGACCTTCACGCGAAATGTAAATATTTGCAAATAACGTGCATATGGGCGTATTTTAAGGAAAGGTAATACAGTATACAAATATCTTATGCATAATAAGAAATCTTTCTTATGTCATTGGTTGAGAAAACGACACGTCATTGTTAGAAAATCCATCGTCGTTTATTTTCGATCACACTTCCGCAAAAATATAAGCTGACACGTATACACGTGAAAAGTGTATGTATAAGTAATTTCTTTAAATTCTTCCTTGTACCTATATAAAGAAAATTGAAATTGATATACAGTGACAAAGTAAAAAAAGATACTCGCACTGAGCAAATAAAAATCCTTAATAATGTTCGCGGTATACGCGAAGCAAGACAACATAATGCTGCTGAGAGCCGCGAGTAATGAAAAAAAAAAAGAAAAAAAAAAGAACCGATCGGCAAAAAAGCCTCGCTAGATCGTACCGTGAAACGACATTAAATCGAATGTCAACGTACGGAAGGAAAGTTTCCGTGGCGCGTGTAATCAAGCGCGTCGTCGTACACCTCGCGACCTCTAAATTGCCACCTCATATATATATATATATATATATATACGATTTACTCCCGCGCGCACATTTTAACAATTGATTGTCGTTTTTTACATTATATTCACGGGAGACCTTAGCCTCGCGCGATAGTATATATAAGGGCCGCTGCTGCTATAAGTCCCCGCCTATGAGCGTGTAAGGATTTTCAATTGGGTCGCGGTGGTAACGAGACCGGACCGAAATGCGCAATCGTATTCTATATGTTTCTTGTGTTTTGTGTTTTTTTTTTCTTCTTTTTTTCTTTTTATAGCTGAAGCAAATAATTAGTGAGACGTTAGAATGCGGCTTGTCGTAAAATACACTTTTTCTCGCGCGCGTTTCGTTGTATCAGCTGCGCGGCTTGTCTTTGCTGAATCATTGGGATGGGTTTGTGCGACTGCGATTCCAATGATTAAAGTCACGTCTTGGAATGAAGGATTTTCAGTTTTTGATGCAACAGTTTAAAGTTAAGAATGTGACTTTGGAAATGACTGGTGAGTCTTGCGTGATAAGTTTAGGATTGTTCTGCGTCTTTATTTTTGAAAATTTTAAAACATGTTATATACATTGGCGCACATTTTTATTGTTTCTAGAATAAAAGTACAATTTTTAAAAAAAAAAAATTAATTTTTCAATTAATTTTTATTTGGTATTTCAAATCTAAGTTACAAATTTAAAAAAAATAAATTATGATTTCAATTAGTACTAAGACAATGTTTCGAATCAACAATGACAACTGATCATTTCAATAGGTAGCAAATTACAATCCATATTCTTTGTGCTCTGCATTACCAAGAATAGTTTTATACAATATTGGCATTCTATAGAATTCGCTACAAAAGCCAAATAATATAAACAACGAATCGCTGCGTTTCTATATATTTTAATTGAAAAGAGATTAAATTTCATCTGCCACCCGCTTCGCAAATATGTATATACGTACTTATCATCGCTGAAATCGATCGTTCCCCATCCAACGTAAGCACGTTGAAACAGGTACTAAAAAATATCAACAATAGACGAACGAATAATAATTGGCGCGTGACGCCTGCAGAATATGACACTGTACAATGAGCCTCGTTTTTTCTCCTCGGGGTTTTTTTGAAGGCTGATCTTTGGATAAATAATGCCGCAGCTGTTCAAACCTCTAATCTCTTGAAATGAAGAATTGAAATTTATGATCGGAAGTGAAAATAGCATATGACTTACTTTTTGCCAATGTAATAAAATTAAAGCGGTACAATTATATTTGTATTTAGACTTATGCTAGACCAGTACATAACTACTGGAGTCTTACTAACTGTACTTATATTATAACTAACCTTAAAACTAAATTAACAAATATATATTTATATATATATATATTCTGCAATAATGTGATATTAAATTGGTTTTTTACTTAAACAATTTGTGTAACAGAGATAGTAAATTAATATAATATAGTATAAAGTACTGGTCGCTTTACTTTTCCTATAAAAATAGCTTGCGAAAATGTTGTTTCAGCAATTTTGCCTGACCCAGAATAATTTGAGTTTATTTTTAATAGTTTCCTTTTTTAATGTTTTTTAATTCTTTGGGAAGCTTATACATGTGTTAATAGCCATTATTTTGCTGATTTTTAATTCAACTGTTTTGCTTATCTTAGATAAAATTATATTTTCATTTCCATGGTAATGCTTCTTGATTGTTGATATTTAATTTCGAAATCATTATAGAGTATGAGTTTTTTTTTTGTTATAATTTTAATTATGTTGTTTTGCAGATTTCGCAAAGCATTCAATACTCCACTCCATGCACTCCACCTCAAGTTGTGATACCGTAGTTACAGATGCTACTTACTAAAAAGTACATAATACATAGTCATAAGTAATTTTCAGACATGATTTTAGACAGTTTAGGAAACTCGTATTAATTAAATATTGTATTTTATTTATTCGATACTCTATGTGTTTTAACTATTTCAATCGGTAGTTAATATTAATCGGTATACTATACCTAAATATTTACATGACTCAACTTGTTTTATAGGTTTTATCATTACTTTTTAGATTTATAAATGTCGGGGCACTATTTACTTAATTCCCGAATGGCATGAATACTTCTTTGCTTATATTTAGTGACAATTGCTTCACAAGCATCCAATCATTTTCAAGATTTAGATAATCGTTCATTTTTAGTTGCACTTTGAACCACGTTTCTTCATTACAGTTTCTGAGAGCAATACTTCAAATAAATTATTAATGTACATAATGTAAATGGTAGATACCCTAGGATTGTTCCTTAGGAAACGCCTGCTGCTATACGTTTTTACTTGTGCTATGGAATCTATTCATTTTGACAATATCATTTCTTTCTGTTAGATAACTTGTAAGTGAATCCAAGGCTATTCGACGAATACTAATATTGATATAGCATGTCCAAAAGAATTTTATGGTTTATAGAATCGGAGACCTTGGCCAGATCTGAATGTGTCACAATAGACAGTTTATACTTTTGTCTACATTTTCATATACATATATGATATTAGCTAGTTTATTTTGTTTCAAAGTTTACTATAATGCGTTATAAAATGTACATTAATTAGTTTTTGAAATGGTTTGGCAATATTAGATATAAGAGCTATATGTCTGTAATATTTAAAGCAAGGTGTTTTTAGCCCACCTTATAGATAGGCACTATTTGGGTGGTTTCTATGTTGCTTGATGTTACTTTGAACAACAAGTTTTTATAACAAGAAGTTGAATATAAAAAAGTGCGGTATAATTTATATTTACTTGATATTAGTATACTATATGGTGCATCAATATATAAAACAAGAATAAGAAAAATTAAATGATGCGTAATAATTTTCTACCAAAAAGATTTTATGCCACTATTTTGACTGAATAGTTATTTAACGCTTTCGCTTTCAGTATAATATAAAGACTAATGGGTATACACATGTGTTTATACTTATGTAGATATCGTCGCGTCGTTCCGGCGCCGGGAAATTCAATGCCGCGATATAGGCGCGAGATTGGTCTTAGATCTAATCGGAAGACACTGATCGGCGGCTAGAATGTAAGCTGGGCGGGATTTCAGGCCAGGGGAATTCAGGCGCACAATTGTACGAGGGCCAATAACCCAATTGCGCATTGTATGCAACGAACGAGGTGCCAATTGGGTTATTGGCCCTCGTACAATTTTGCGCCTGAATTCCCCTGGCTTGAAATCCCGCCCAGCTTATATACTGCGACTCACACACGCTGAGATTTCGTAAAGATATTTACGCAGTAAGAATCGACACTTGCGAAAATATATGTGTTTATATTATTCTCTCTAATCTTTGATCTCGAGATCACATGCAAATGCGCGTGTGGTGCTGATGCAATTGTTGCAAACTTATATTTCTAATTTTGCAACGTAAACTGACTTTATTATTATTTTATTTAAATATATTATTATTATAATGCGACAATGGAAATTTCTTTTTAAATTGAAGCTAGAAAAACTTTGTTAAAGTACAGTGCTATATTTGCTACAAAATGTTCAAAATATGTAATTATAACCTTCGATGTTAATCGCATTGTAAAGTAATAATCAGTGTGCGTCCAAAGTTTTATTGTAATTCAATTAATGTCATTATTTCTATTCGCGCACTCGTATAAGCGCCACTTTCTAAAGCAACAGCTATAATTGCATTGAGATAAGCTTATATTCGCCATATATTTTAGCTTTCATATTTACATTTTTATTACATTTTTATCTTCGAGATCCATCAGATTAATGAATAATTGATTCTGCTTCGCAATCTATGTTATTTCGTTTGTGTTTTTTTTAAAGGTTTTCTATAATGGTTAGTTCCGAAGATATTTGATTACAGTATAATTTATGGTAAAGAAAAAAAAACGACAGCTTATATATATATATATTTTATGCAAGCTTATATTTTCTATATGTACAGGGAATAATCGATGGAAGTGGAATATTTATTATTGACTTTCTTTAGAATTCTCCACTCGAGCGATATTACAATCTTGCTAATGCAAGGGACTGATAATAATTGGCAAGTTTTCCAGAAAATTGATAATCGATATAGGTGAGAGCGAGCAATGCGAGGAAATGCAAAGAAATTATTATATTCACGTCCGAGCTGTCTTTTTTTAAGTTTAGGACTTTTCAGAAGCAGATCAACTTTGCCGATTGTTGAAAATTCACGTATAGATAAATAAGCGTATTTTTGTAATAAAATAAATGTTTTTATAGCACTCTATCCTAAAAATCGCAACTTCGATGCTTGTTTTCGGCATCTCGTACTATAAAATACGATATGAAACTGGTACGTAAAGGCTTTTTTACTTCACTCGTTTCGTAAATAAATCCTTTTCGTACCCGTTGTATAATGTACTATAACTTATTCACATATTTAACAAGTATGTAGATACCTATAGAAACAAAAATTGTTTTAGAAATATCATTAGTTGTAGTTGTGATAGATGTTTCTGAAATGTGAATTTATTTATGTAACACGCTTTTGAGTTAAAAAAATTATTCTCCTAATATTTCGGTCTGAATCCAGCATTATTTGATTACAAAATCATGTTGTACAGCGTATAGTAAACATCGTCACTGCGAACCTTAAATATAATCCTAAAAAAGGGCAAACAACCTGCATCAAACGATATATCGAAGGAATTTCAGGTGTCCTTAAATACGGTATCGCACGCGCGTTCGCACCGAAAAAGGAAGAGCAAAAAGAACTCACTTTCTACTCTCGCATACCTACCTTCCCGATCAAAATATTCGCCTCCATCTCTCCCTCTTACGATGCACGTAAACAATGCGTTTTATACGCTGGCGGCGACGTTGCTGCTGGGACGTACGTAAAAAAAGAGAGATACCCTGCCCAAGGAATCTCTCTCTCTCTCTCTCTCTCTCTCTCTCTCTCGTATTTACAATATGGTCGAGCCTCTCGCGTGGATCCTTATTATACACGGTGAAACCCGCTCGATCGAGCTTGGAATGTTAATCGAGGGCGTGATTAACGGAATTTCGGAGCTCTCTTTCCAGGTTCCCTCATCCTCTGCATGCTGCTACTCCGTCCGATATCCTTTCCCCCTCGTGCGTATAGCTTATAAGCGTGCGCGCGAGGCGCGAGCCAACTGCTTTTTTTCTGCGAGAGGGTGACTGTAGAGGTATGCATCCCGCGCGCGCCCGCGGCATGTGTTTTCGTGATACAGTCCACTTCCAAAGTTTGCTTTATTTTCGAAAGGGGCTTCTCCTTCGTGATGCGGTTTGCTCCGATCTTGTTTGTACTTAACGAAGGCTTCGCGGTTTACTTAACGGTTTACACTCGCTCGTTGCATTCTCTGTAACATGAGATTGTTTTTCCTAATTGCCTATGCTTCGATGTCATTATAATATTATAAAAGTGATTAATAATTGTACAAAAAAATCGAATCAGTGATCACAATTCAAATTTTGTATGTATAAAGGTACCGATATTTTATTGTTCCTTTGATGATGTGGTTTTAACTTATTATGAACGATATTTATTAGACCATTTTTTATCAATAGACTCCTTCAATAAACTATTATTGATAAAAATAAAAACCACATCATGACTTCAACCGATTAATATCGGTGATAATATACCAGTGTTTAGAGAAGTATTTAAATTTGTTGTATTCAAAATGCATCCTTTTTGGTACACATGCAAAGTAAGTAAGAATGTTAATTTATATGACATTTAAGAATTTTTGAAAATCCACATATTCAAAAACGATCAATGCATTAAACTGTAAATTAAACCAATTGCGCCACAAACGTACAAAAAAAACTCCCAAGTTAATATCGTGAAAAGCAAAGATTTTTTTTTTAAAAAGTCCCGGAGAGCCAGAACTTCAAAACTCTCCTTCTCTCGCTCGTCAATGCACTCGAGCGTGTCTAAAATACAGGAATTCGCGCCTCCATCCGATGCGTCATCATTGCGGCGATTACGTACCAATTTCGTGTTCGTCTTCCATCCTTACTTTTTTTCTTTTATACTTTTGCTTTTTAACGGCGCAATAATAATACTGTTGTAGCTGTATATCGGAAATTCCTTCGTCTTCTTATTCTTCATTCTTTTCTTTTCGATGAGGATCCTTATACCGATGGTATTCGAAGAATGATACAACCGACTTTAACGTATTACGAGAATTGAATGGCGATAGTATATTTTTTGTCGACCCTCGTTGGCTTGTTGACCCTTTCTTGTATTTTGCTTCCCGTTTTAAACCGCCCTCAAGGGTTACCGATTGCATATTTGAATGATTAATTAATAAGCTTCGAGAAGACAAAAAATATAGGCACTTAAAATTAGGTAATTTTGATAATAGAAAAGCATAGGGAAAACATACAAACAAAATAAAATAAATTTGCTAATTTTCTCGAAAAGGCAAAAGCCAATACTAATCGAGCAAACATGGGCATTCATTTTCTGCATTTTTACTTGGTTGATAGACAAAAAGAGTTTAAAAGCAATAAATAATATTTTATTTTTTTTTAAGTACTAATAAATATTGATGATTGTATAGCATTCTTTGAACAAAAACGTCATTACTGATTTCTATGATTCATATGTATATCATTAATATTCCATTTGCAAAAAACTATTTAGTAAATTATGTGAAAAAAATTATAAAGATAAATTAAATTTGAAAACATTTAAAACTTTGAAATATTTAAAAATATTTAATTTAAACATAAACACTTCCTATTATATTGTTATTACATTTGTAAATATTGTTTCTTTTCAAAAAAAAGGTATTTATTTAGAATTGAATAAATAAAAACTCTGGATGTAATAAATTTATAAACAAAAATAGGATCAAGGTTTTCTCTGATAACATTTTATTGGTATATGCAGCATTAAAATTGTGGACAAATAAATTTTTTTCGATAATAATTTGTCTTGACTCACTTTTTTTATCTCCGATATTGAAACACGTGTCACTGACATATATCTTGTTGAAGGAATAAACTATGACCTTTTTTAATGCACTTGTATATTTAACTTGAACGTAATTGGGTACAAAGTCACAAAATTCGACTATCTTAGCTCAAATTTACCAATAAATTTATTACCGAAACCAGAAAATATCCCACTGATATATATTATAATTCACATATCTAATAGAATTTTATTTTATACTTTTATACATGCAAATAAAATAAATAATTATTTTTAACTAGTACATTTGCAAATGTTTCTATGATAACGATATTTGAATAAAAACTAATAAATTACCAAACTGTTTTTCAAAGAAAATATTGATACTTCAAGTACCGACCATATCATTCGAAAAAATTAAAACCAATGAACTTACGGATGCCGGATCCAATTATAGTGCCTTCGCCTGCCTACAACCCATTGTTTTGCACCATTCCTGGGTGTACTGTTTACTTACCCATTCAGTAACGACTTCCTTAAAAAAAAAAAGTTCTAGACTTCGATGGTTGGTTCTAAACCTATACCA
>UELU01145670.1:0-68168 GCA_900490025.1 Megastigmus dorsalis | reverse complement strand
ATTCACATATCTAATAGAATTTTATTTTATACTTTTATACATGCAAATAAAATAAATAATTATTTTTAACTAGTACATTTGCAAATGTTTCTATGATAACGATATTTGAATAAAAACTAATAAATTACCAAACTGTTTTTCAAAGAAAATATTGATACTTCAAGTACCGACCATATCATTCGAAAAAATTAAAACCAAAGAAAACTCAACATAATAATAAAACGATTTTGAATCGATATCGTTCTAAAAAAGAATTAGTATAATTAATGAGTGAACTTACGGATGCCCGATCCAATTATAGTGCCTTCGCCTGCCTACAACCCATTGTTTTGCACCATTCCTGGGTGTACTGTTTACTTAACCATTCAGTAACGACTTCCTTAAAAAAAAAAAAGTTCTAGACTTCGATGGTTGGTTCTAAACCTATACCATGGCTTCTTTCACTCCAATTTTGGCCATCCTATCCGCTATTTCATTACCTTTGACTCCTGAGTTCCCCGGAACCCATAGTAGAGAGTGAGTTGCACCCTCTCTTCTGACAAGGCATTCAGGGTTAAGAACGTCCTCTCCCTGCCGTGGTGCTCAACTCGGTATTAAATTAGAAAATTTGTCGTCTAAGATATTACACAGCGTTATCTAATGTGAAAACCTCGAAATTCATAATATTAAAGTTCAGAATGTCGATAGAGAGAAAGATAGATAGAAATAAGACCCAAAAGTTGAAAGAGAGCGAAATAATGCGCATCTATATAGATATTCTATACCTGGGCTGGAATTAAAACTTTGGACTGTTGTATCTTTAAAAAAAGTACCGTTCGCCCTATTCAGCTTTTTTCCTCACGATTCGTATTGTTACATTACATCATGTGCTAGTTTTTCAAAAAAATTCTAAGAAAACTTGGTTTACAATTGAATGAAACATCTCTGGCCATAGATTCTCAGTATAGGCTTTCAATGTTAAAGTATGCAATTTCAAGGCTCAATATCTCCAAATTTCATACCGCTTGCGGGTTCCAGATTTTAACCACATATAAAGTATACTTAAAGTAACAAATAGAAAAATTTTTAGACATATTCGAAGAAATAGGGTTTTGGAGAGGACTACCTTAAGATGCATTACCACATCAACACAGACGACACTGTAATGCGGCCTAGCATAGTTACTGTCTGTTCCGAGGTCTGTTCTTACTTATACACAGCGTAGAATATTGCCATTATCTGTACTTTTAGGATGGTAACGTGTATCCCTATAGTAACATTACAATGTTTTTTTCGTGGATGTCTTTGATATATTGTGTTATGTTATAAAAAAATATAAAAAACTTGATCAACTAATTTAAACTCTTGGGTTTGTATAAGTGTGAAAATATATTATACTATATACTCAAATTGTAAGTGTTTTTCTTTGATGATCAAGAAAAATCCATTCATTAATTAAAACTCAATATTACCCTAAAATTAATATTAAAAAGATATAAAGCTATATATTATTCATGGCTCGTAATATCCCGTTTATTTCATTTACATATCTTCACTACCAGTCATGCCTATAAAAGATGCAAGAAGTATAGTCAGTTCTTTCGTGGAAAAGGAAACTTACTTTCATTCATGAAACAGGGATAATCGCAGAGTATATACCCCGCTGCGGGAAAATACGAGCTAAATGATTTTATAACGTGTTATTTGTTTGTACTAACAAATATATAACAATAAGGAAAAAGCGCGCGTAATGAGACCTAAATTTATTAGGTCAAACTAAAAATGATACTTTGCAGTGGCGAATTAACGATATCAAAATGTTCACCTTTACGTTGTTGTCTACCTTTGCAACGACTATTATTAACTGAAATCCGAAAGTAATATGTATATGCCATAGGTATATTTCAGTAGCTATCGGTGGACTATTAGAAGGATGAAAATACCATTTTATTAAGATAGCGCGACCTTATTTTTTTAATTAAGCGTTTATTAGAAAAACAAATGATTTTCAAGCTAGCAGAAACGAACTTTAATATTGCTTTATGATATAATCCATTGTAACGTAAAGGTGTTCAATTGCTACTTTATATAAATGTACATTTCAAATTAACTAAATATTTCATTACAATTATACTCCGTAACGAAGATCACCTTTATAAGTTAACAGTTTCAAACTGCTAAATCAACTCCCATACAAATTCTAATACAAAATAATACAAATTCTACGCAAAAGCACGACTCTCTCGATCTGATTCCACTCTCTGGGGCAATCCTTTAAATATGTCTCCGCCTCGTATTATCAAAAAGTTTGTTTCTTTTTATAAGTCATCATCAAATGCCATCATTTTTAATAAAATTTGTTAATTATATGTATAACCACAAAATACTGAAAAAAAACGAACTGAAAAATAAATAAACGAAATGTTATAGTTTTTTAAAGAATTATAAAAAAAATTGTCATTGAAATTATTAAATATGTGCGTTTAACACACATGCTACACAAGATAACACTTTCCGTCTTAAAATTTCAAACTCTGAAATTGAATATCTGTATTTTCAACATCGCAACTTGAGTATACAAAACTTTCAAAAAGCAATAAAGCCTATCAAAATTAGTTCGCACGCAGAATTTAAAGAAAATCTATCCATACAATAGATTTTCCAGAAAACATACTTATCAGTAACAGCATGTATACCGTGTCACTCGATCACGTCGTCGTATATACATGTATCTGTCTATGATCTTACAATGAAGAAAAGCACAGTGCAAGTTTCCAGGCTGACTAATGCTTTTAGGAAGTGTGTATTCCGTAATGTGGGTACGTTGCGCGGAGGTACACGCGATATAGATATATTATATATAGACGAAATGTCGCGCTGCGCGACTGTATATACGCACGTATTATAATGTTTTACGGCTCGTCCGCGCGCGGCTGACTCACGCGACTCTTTTTCTTTTCGACTCGTGCGCGCTCATAATTGGATTCTATATAGCCCAGCCTTTCGCTGCTCGTTTTTTCTCTATGCTTCGATGGTCGTAAAAATATTCTGTAATTTACACAGCGCAGATATTTTTTGTTTCCGAAAAGAAATATAGAGCCAGTTATATTTCCCTTTTGAAGCAGTGTTTTTGACTTTGCACTTGTAGCCCTTTGTTTATTGCAATAATGTGCATTTTAGGAAGTTAAGAGGAGGTGCTATAGTCGAGAAGATTCCTATTTTACCGATTCCAGCATTTAACGAAATATATACTGATAGAGACTAATTTTAGGAAAAACCTCTCTGTCACCAGCTAAATTAAAGTCACGATTATAGCGAGCTTGAAATTGTAGGGAAGCAAATTGCAGATCATAAGCTACAATTGTAGTTAGCACAACTGTACCATTTTTGATCTATTATTCTGAGAATGTTATGGCCATTGTCAAAAGTACTCAATAAGTAAAAGAAATTGTTTCGATAATTCTACAACATTTTACTTTTGAAAAATCATATCTTATTATTAAAATAAAGCGATTACAAACATTGAGCTACCTATTTTATCTTTACGTATATAAAATAAAAAGTCATTAACTTTTAATAAATGATTGTTTCAATATATATCTTATACCTACTTTGATGATTTTTTTTCACTAATAATAACTAAATTTATTTATAAAACAGAAATTAATTGCAACGAGACCTTCCTACGTCTTGTCAGTTTTGCATTAGAACAAACAGCGCGTTAATCGAAAGAATAACAAATATTACGGGGTAAAAATTGAGAAACGGTTATTTATTATTTAACTTGGATCGCCTTGACACTCATCGTATAATATTTGCTGGGATAAGAGATGAGGTAGCAGTTTTTTTCGCGGAACGAAATCTACCTTTACTGCCTTTGTGATACGAATAATCGATTGGCATACAGCTCGAGTTCTAAAAACGATTATAAAAATAGAACCTTCCATGTGCGCTATCATAATACACGCGAAATAATTTGAATGGTAGAGTTTTTTTTTATTTAACAGTAATATTACAGCTATTTTGTATCGTTTGTATAGAAAATTATGTAAAAAAAATTTATGAATATGTGCATGCGGAAATAATACTATCTATATACAGACCAATAGTATGATGGAAAAAAATCAAAAAGACGTAGCTTTAAAATCCATAACTTTATATATATATATATATATAGGCATGTATGGGAAAATTTTTAGCACAAAAATAATTTAAGACGTACTTAAAATTTTTATTTTATATACATTGAGAGAAGTTAAAGGAGGATTTATTATGTATATTCATTATATTAAAGCTTTTGAATTATGCATAGTTAACAAGATTCAAATCAAATGCTAGACTTGTCAACTACAATTAACAAATCTAATAAAATTTTTAAGTATATTATCAGGATATCTTATATTTTCGAATCTAAAAGGAATTTAAAATGCAGACTGATTAACTACGCTTTACAGCGCTCAACATTCACCTATGCGCGTATATCTCAAGCACAAAGAAACAAAAATCAATTCTATACAGAAAAATCCTCAAAACCATCCGAGAATGAGTGCCAAAAGAAATATCCCGCTCAAAGTCCACGCCAAAAACATTACGTCATTCTTCCTCTACACTGCACTCGTATATATACAGCACAAAGCTCCTCGTTATCAAAAGCAAAGGCACAGAAAAGAAAAAAAGAAGAAAAAAGCGAAAGAAAGAAAAAGCAAAACGCGCATTATCCTTCGAAGAGTGCTCATCGCGCGCTTATGCGAACGAGCGTCGCCGCAACAATATTAATTCGCGCGACGGATCCTTGACTCATCGTCATTGTCCTCGCATTTTCATTTCTACACATACAGACACACACACACACACGTACACGGTGAACTCGCGTAATACGCCTTTATCGGCGATCGCATTACCTCTTGCCCCCACAACGCATTCTTCATCGTTACACACACCCACACACACACGCGCGTATATACAGACTTTTTTTCCTTACACACGCACGCTTTCCTTGACTTGGCCCGCACGCGGCTGCAAAACGATCGGCCTTCGTTTCTTCGTCTTCTTGTTCTTTCTCTCTCTCTCTCTCTCTCCTCTCGCTTTTATCGGCCATCGACCGAAGAGTCATTGTTTTCGCAGCAGGAAAAGTCGTCCGATGGATCCGGACGCGCGGCGACCTATTCGTTTTGTTTCCTTTCGTCGAGAGATCCTTTTTGCACTTTGCATAACCGATAGCGCGGTCTCACAGTTCTTTTTCTTATTTTATTATCATCGTTTTTTTTTTGTTTTGCGCGCGCGCAGTTTATTAGGATTGCGAGAAGGCGCGTTGGATATATGAAAAGAGCTTTGCTGATATCGAGTATGGCTATTGTATGTATACGGGTAACGCTTGAATATTTGATGTTTAGAAAATATAAGCCTTTTATGCGGGTGTATTATAATTGTTTCGTTTATCGCGCCTCGCGTTATGAATGCATTATTTTATATCTCTTATAACGTACGTAACATTGAGTTACAACTGCTTTGAAATACTTGAATCAGTATTACACCCGTGTATAGTAAAATATAGAGAGAGGCTTAATTGCGAGGTATAAAATTAGCGCATGAATAATAAAAAATACTCTTATACCCATCAGTGTACATAATATTTGTAAGTTGAAAGCACTTGCTGCGCCGCGCTAAACACGCTTCATTGAATGATTATGACTACATCGTAGTTTTTTTCCAAGAAACTGTAGCAAAGCTAATTGCCCCGAACTTCAATTCTGAATATGAAATAATACCATAGCACCGCATGTCGGCATTAAATAATTTTGCGCTGCTAGTCATCGTATTCCCACGTATAATATACCGTATACCCGTGATCATCGTTAATTTAATCAGCGTCCTCGATTGCGCCGCCGCCACTGCGCATTGTCCATGACGCGGGTGACACGATTTTATCCAAATGTTATGCGTTTAGTACACCTTTTTTTTTGTATCGCTACGACCGCCAATCGACTCAAGTTATTCCGTGGCACGCGGTGCTTCTTCTTTACTCTCAAAATTTTAAAAAAATTTTCAAGATTCGATACTGCTTTGTATTATTAAATATGCACACAATTTTATTGAAAAAAAAAATAAATAAAACTTAAAACTCTTAGGTTATCATAATTTTGATCATTTCAAACTTAACCAAAGTACAATGGATTTCAATCTCTATACAAGTGCTCGAAGCCTCGCAAACGAAGTTTTAAAATCTTTGGCGAGGCGCGCGGACATTCGTCACCGAGTGGCCCATATAATCAGCGATCCATCACAATACATATAAGTACAGTAGACAATAATGTAGCAAAAATACAACAGCTACCGGTAATAACGATAATTCCCCAACCCTCCTCCTCCTCCTCCTCCTCCTACGCGTCGCGGCGAGCAAGATTTAAAAGTCAATACCGATAAATCTGCCAATGTATAATAAGGATATGCGGCTCTCGATGCAGCTCGTCCGCGCGAGCGCAGACATATACATATCCTTGCGTCAATCCTCGTTTTTCAAGGACCGCGCAGCGCTTCTGCACATTATTATATCGACGACAGGAAAGAAAGTAACAATGGGTCGCGCGCCACCGTATTTCAAAAGGCTCGCGAGCCGCGGCAGCACACGCAACTATAAGCCGTGCGTCGACGCTTTATGACTCGCGCGAGCGCGCGAGACCAGGAGAGAAAAGGAAAAAATATATAATGTATAGAGAACGGCGACGCTACCACCTGTACCACCTGTCACTCCGTGCAGTGTTGAAAGACCTCTTCGGAGTCTCTCGCCTCTATATGTACACTGCCTATGCATACAGCTTCCTGATTAATGTCATCGAGAGCTCGCTGATTTATTGGGCCTTTTATTGGACGATGATATCTCAATAAGCTGCACTCGACATGGGGAAGACGCTTGCTTTTATGCACTGATCTTAAAGCTACGAATTTTCACGCGATGTATTATTTATTAGTAAGAAAATTCATTGATAGCTTACGCGAAATGTGACATCTACTGGAATTCGTTGAATTTCTTCCGTTACTAATTAAATAAATCAACTGGAGATTGAAATCATTTCAATAAAGAAACTTTGATACCTTGCCTTCGATTGATTTGTTCACAGTGAATTGTAGAGCAGTACTTTCCAGAAATCAGACAACAAAGACGTTATACTATAGGTAGTGCGACAATAATAGATCACGGAAAGATTAATGGATATTCCAGAACGATACTTCACTACACCTACGCGAGGCATTTTAGAACAAGTGTACGTGCAGTCAATGCAGTACATAATATATTATAGTTTCAGATATAGTACAAATAAACCATTTACTTTGCTTCGTGCATTTTCTCAAACTATAAATAAGCTACGGAAAAAAAAGGTTTTATTGCAAAATCAATTGCATCTGCATATTTTATATTTTTAAATAATATGTAAAAAGGTATTTCTTTACATATTACATATACATGCATCAATCTGTTTGTGCTGAATGATATAAAAAGAATTAAACTTGATACTTGGCAAAAAAAAAAAAAGTACCAGCTGAAGCTCAATGTCGTCGAGAGAAGAGACAAAAGTCAGAGTGTTCCATTGTTTACAAGAATATGAAAAATCACTCTAGCAATAGTCATTATTCATTGATCAAGAGCGCATACCCATTCCTATACGTATATAAACTTGCCTTCCCTCCCTAAATTGAAAGAAAAGAGCAAACCCCAACAACCTTTCCACCCACACTCTCGGCAATCCATAGCTCTCGCGAGGTCGCTCGAACCTGCACCACGTGCAGTATTACTTCTCTCGGGCACTCGCGCGGCGCTAAACGAAATTGAAATCGCGCACGCATAAACGATCGCCGCGACCGAGAGAAGGTACATTGCTCCCAGCTACGAGCATACAATACATCGGCCAAAAAAAGCACTTCCACACCGCGGGGACGGAGCTAGTCGATCGTTTTCACGAGGGATCCCCCTCTATACCCCGCAAGAGGCGCTCGAGGCTCACGGTTGTCACCTCCTTGCAAGCGCGCACGTATAGAAAGCAATGGTATACGAAGAAGACGCGCGGCGCAAGGCGATTGCGTACGTGAGCCTCGACGCTTCCTGTCTCGTGTCCCACATTGTACATCGTATACGTGTACTCGGACCGAGCAACCTGTGCACCTTGGACTCGACTGCTCCTCCCGTATGTATGTGTGTGTGTGTCTGTGTGTGTGTGTGTGTCTGTGTGTCTGTGTGTTTATGAGAGATAGTCGAGTGTCGCGCGAGATCGATGCATGCCGTGTCGTCGCCGGTGCAATTCCGATTTTTGATAAAGCATATCCATACGCGTGCGCGGCGATTTATGCCGATCGATGGCTTCGGGCTTTTCACCGAGGTACGAGTTAACTTGCAGCTACTCGCGCGAGGCCTGTTTTCGATTGGGATTAGGAAATGGATGCAAGGGATGGAAGTTACTGCGGCGAGAATTGAAATGCCGCTTTCAGGCTGATGTATAAAAGTGGTCTGTGCTTTTATCAGAGACTATTTATGGATACGTGAAAATTGAATGAGTAGAATAACAGACTGTACGAACATTTACTTCGATGCGGGCTAAATAAAAGTATTCTATTTTTTTGTTCATTGTGATGTCAATGCAATTAAAATTATTGCGTAATAATATTTCGTTAGAAACTTTATACAGGCACGGCATGGAAACGTTTTTCACCTCTGTTATATTATTTTTCTCAATAAGACATCGGAAATGATTCTCACACGATTAATTAAGATAATTAGCACACTCCCGACTGTTTTTATTGCATAAATCATTCTCACACTTGAATAAAATCATATTTTGATATCTGCGGTATAATGAAAATTTGCCATTGAATGAATGTATTACGTCGAACATTACCTGTTAACAGTTAGAAATTAAAATATGCTAAATGAGTCTTATGAATTCTGAGGTCGTAGATATTTCTTACAGAGCTTAGCTCATTTGCAAAAGCTCATAGTGTAAGTGTTTTCTTTTATTAATATATCATTAAAAAATGCAAAGTTTTTAATTCTTCGACATGTGTAAGAATGCATTTATATTAAAAAACGCTGTTCAAGTTTACCATTAAAAATTAAAAACAAAATAATAGATAAACTGATTTTACAATTGTATTTTATATCGATTTAGGTGGTGTAAAAGTCGCCTCTTTTGTAAGCCGCAAAGTACCGTAAGCGCAAGACCGTGACCAATCAATAATATGCTTATATATCAAATGTAAAGTATAATCATGGTAATTATATTTATTGACGATGACAAGTTTTTTTTAATAGTTAAATGCCATTATCCGAAGTGGTCAATTAACCTTCGATAGAAATTGCTTTATCAGCTGGTTTTCTCGAGGAAACATTATTACGTTGGTTTAATAAAGAGCCACTCTCGCGCAAGTGTCGTCACTGCTTAGCGCATAGATTGTTTAAGAACAGATTTTTCAGAAAACTAAGCAAATGATTGATTTGCGGAAAAAGTCCAGCTCCAAACAGATAAACAAAATCATTGTCAACGGTCAAGCAATCTTAATAGATTTTTTTCTACGAAAGGAAATTCTTTTCAATGACATTTTACATATTGTGTTTATGCAAGTGAACGTTTTCTATCACTTTGCAAAAAAAAAAAACAACATTATTCTATCTAACAATGGTCGTTACCGAACAATCGTATCTAAAAGACCTTTAGTAGATAAAGTCCGTTTGACAGTCACTTTTCGCTCAAAGTTCGATAAGCTTTGACCTTCGATTCACCTTTAACTCACCTGCAATCAATAACGCTAAAAGACTTTATAATAGCTGCAAACCAAGTGATCTCTCTCTCTCTCCCATCCTTAACAAAAGCAACCACCTAATTAATCATGCACGTAATCATTGCAGGCCTACCAGTGTCGGAGGATCCAACAGCGGAGCCGACGACGACAATAACGACGCCCCTCGTCCCCGCGAGCACGGAAGCGGTTCAAGCCGCCCCGCCAACAGCAGCACCGTCGCAACCCCCGCAGCCAAGCCCTCAGCCAAGCCCGCAGCCATCGGCGCAACCTCCACAGCAGCCGGAAGGTCACTCGATGGACGACCTGCTACCCGGTAGCAGTCAAGCGCCCGCGCCCTCGGCTCTGGTCTTCGTCGACACGCCCCAGCACACGGAGACCGAGCTCGGAGCCTCGGTGCTGCTGGCCTGTCGCACGGCCGAGCCCGTCCTCGAGTGCCAGTGGTCCTGGCAGCCCCTGCCGCCCACTCATCTGCCCTTGCCCAACATCGACGACAGTTCGCCCCAACCGGCTCATCGTTAGTATTGCGCGATAAGTTACTCTTAACCCCTTGGTAAACAATGTTGAAATGCGAGCACCGCGACAGGAGATTATTTGGGTACCTTTTTTTTGCTTCTTATTAAACAAAGAATTGGTTAAAACGAGCGGGAAAATCCTTTTAAATTGACTAAACTAATATATATATATATATATATAGGTGTAACTACAGTTCTTTGTGAATTCGATTTATTTTAATTACCCACGTGAGAATAATCTGTATGACCAATGTATTACAAAGACTACCTCTAGTATATAGGTTATTTATGGAAAGTACTAATATCGATATGTGTTTCATATATGGGAAATAAGTGTGTACTTATCCTGCACAGAGCCGGAGAAATTTTTGCACCAAGCGTAGAAATATTATGGACAATTTAAAACTTATAAAATATTTAAACTAAATCAATTTTTAAGTCACGGAAATATATAAATAATTTAAATATTGGCTATACTTTGTATAAGTATTGCTGCGACTCTGTGGATATGATGTATTTTCCATATATTTCCCATAAGAGACATATATTGAAGATAGTCTTTGCGATATATCCGTCATACATCACTTACGCAAGTATTTGGCATAATAATATGCATTTGATGTATACAATAATATGTATTTGAATGAATCGTATATAAAACTCAAGGCAAATTAAACGACGATGTAGTCTAATGCCTGGTAAATCCAGCTGGAAAAAAGCGAAGCTATACGATAGCGCAAACGCCAAATCCAATCGAAAGGCGAATCTATAAGGATCGACTGACAATCTGGCGCCAGTCGGGCATCGAGTCTGCCTCAAGTTTTTTTCGAAACTCGACTTTTCCCTCTTATACACCTGCTCCGCTGCCAAATGCCGCGTATCCATTGCAATTTTCACTCGCTATATACGCGCGCCTACTGCGCCGCGAGCGCATTAATCCGGCATTCGCGGCGCGTCCAAGCGAACACCTCGAAATTTCACGCGTTCGAATCGCGCCGCCGCTGCCGCGACACGTGGAAAGCGAAATGAAATCTCCCCATTGACACCCCGTGCGAGTGTCTATATCGAGAACGTGTCGTGGGTGGGAGAGAGACAGCTGAACCACACGACCGACGACTCGCAGGAAAACGTGTTCAAAATTCAGTACAATCCGAGTTTCTTCACACGTGCGCGCTGGACTTCTTTCTTTCTCTTGTACAGATTGTCAAATCGTTTGCTATTAGTGCGAATTATTTCTTATCGATTGAACTAATATCGTAAACTAAAAACCTATTTTTACATTATTCATTTACTTACTTTTTTTTATAAAGGACAGTTTCATTCATTCATTTTAAAGTAGCTAATTTTGTTGTTACTCAGTAAAAACACTCTATATTTTTTTATATCTATGCGAGATAGAATAATGTCCTGGATTAGATTAACTATCAAATTTTCTGTCCAAAAAAATCATTCTTACGTTCATTATTTAATTTCTTTGGCATCCGCTGCTTATAGGTTCTGCCCTGCGATTGCAGAAAAATTGAAGCATCAGTTCTCAGTGCGCAAGTAGATAAAGGCTGCGTTCAACTCAGACACGCGTTAAAGGCTCATTCGTTTACGTAGTTTTAACTTTTTGCGTGAAAAACCGATACAACAGCGGTCAAAAAGAAAATATATGATTTCGATCTATCTGTAGTTCAATGAATCTCCGTAATAGGTGAAATTTCATTTTGATCCTCTTAGCAAAGGACGTGACGCTGAACTCGAGCACAACGACGACGACTACAACGACTTTGACGACGACGACCTCGGCCTCGTTGTCTCTGCCGGTTAGGTCGTTCCCAGCCTTCGGTAACGCGAGCAACGACTGCTCGGTCAGGTTCTCGAGCACTAAGCACGAGCAGACCGGCTACTGGAGCTGCGCCGCCAGGAGAGCCGAGGAGGAGACTTTCACGAGAACGCCACCGGCCAAACTCAGCATCGTCCACGTCGACACAGGTTTCTATTCCTAATTCTTTCATACGTGTGTATGCGGCTTTTCTTCCGCTACTTTAACATTAAAATTTAGGATGCGGGTTTTACTACACGCGGAAAATAACATCTCTTTCGAGCTTTCGCAATATTGGTTTTCATCGACTTTTTTTTATATCGCTGGTATTATTTATCCTTATTTTGATAACTGGAAGATAATGTGATACCGCGTATCAGTACTGCCAGTGAAAACAAATTAAAGTTAATCTTCGGTGTATATATGTCCACGATATTATTCACGTAACTATACAAATTAATTTTAATTTGTTTATCCCACTGGTGAAGCTCTATACTAGTCATTGCACGTATTATTCGTGTCGTATATCAATGTTTCAATGTTTCTCCACTCATCGTAATGATTAAAACGACGGTTTAATATTTATTTACTCCGATGTGGATGCTATAAGATAAAAAGACAGATGTAAGCGAAACATATATTGCAAATAAAAACAAATAGGATCTATAAAAATGCAAATAAATACACGTTATTTCACAAAGCGTTAATATGTTATAATGTACAGCATAATGTAACTTGTACGATAAGAATTATTTTTTATCTTTCGTCATTTCCTGCACTTTTAAACAAATCACCGACGAGTTTACGAAATCTCCATACGAAATTGAAAAATATCGAGCACGTATCGAATACATTTCAAATTTCATACACGCGTCCGAAAAGGCTACAATCTCTAATATGAAATTGTGATCGACAGCCAGTCTGATAAGGTTCGCGGAGCAGGACGGTTCGCTGGAGACACCCGCGGGCACCGGAGCTCGTCTGCCCTGTCGTCCTACGTCACCGGTGCGCGAGTGCCAATGGTCCTGGCGCCAGCTCAACCAGTCCCAGCCCTGGGACGCGGAGATGCGACGATTCTCGGCCTCGGGCAAGGACAACACGGACTGCGACCTCGGCTTGCCGGCCGTCAGGTCGGAACACGAGGGTTTCTGGACCTGCGGCGCACGCGTTCTACCCAATTCGCCCTTCGTTCAGGCCCCACCTATTCGACTCCTCATCTCCGAAGGTCAGTCTTGTACTTCGAGTGAAATGTCGAACGTATTCCGTTGTCCAAGTATTGTGAAATAATGACTCGAAGCTGATACAGAGAGTCTTGATCTTTGCTCTGGACAAAGATGGGAAACAGTTATAATAGTTTTTTTTTCGTTTCTTGGAATTTGTGTCTCCTATTTGAGGGAAGACGCAAGATATTCCCAAAAATTATGAATACAAGCTAACTAAGAGCATTGATGTATGAAAATTGTTGATGGTTTTGCAGTCGAGTTCGTGCAACTGTCGCGCGGCATCCAAATAACGGCCGGCGAGACGGTGTTCCTGCGGTGTCTGGTGAACAAGCCGGTGTTCCAGTGCGAGTGGTCCTGGCGACCGAGCAACTCGAGCAAGAATTCAACGGTCGTGAAGAAGTTCGGACCGAACAAGGAGACCGATCACGACTGCTCGGTTAGATTCAAGAACATTCTCTACGAGGAGGAGGGACTCTGGACCTGCGGTGTTAGACTCACGCCCGACGGCATACTACACGAGGCGCCTTCCACCACCGTTACCCTCTTACCTTCCGGTAAGACTTTTCCACCGTTCATATTAGCTGTCGGTTAATATACGATAAATCGTCGCAATCCAACGCGATGAAATTCGCTTCTCATCGTAGTACCGCATTCTTTGATCGATCTCTTATTCTGTATATTGCGTGGATGGAATAACAGCTCGTGTAGCGAGTATGAAATTGATGTCTCGTCTAATACAGGGAAAGTGAACTACACGGAGACGCCGGCAAGCACGTCGGCAGCATTGGGCTCGGAGACGACGCTGCGCTGCGCGACGAACGGACGCGTCGAGCGTTGCGTCTGGTCGTGGCGTTCGCTGACGAGTCCAGCCGAGACCGAGTCTACGGTAATGCACGAGTTCCCGAGTCACGGCGACCTAGGCAGGAACTGCAGCCTCACTCTGCACGAGCTCAGCCGCAACGAGCAGGGCTACTGGACCTGCCAGGTCTACCTAGCTGGGATCAACAATGCCATGCCACCCGCCCTCGCCAAACTCACCGTCTACCAGGAGGGTACGAATGAGCCTCTAACAAAAACATTTTTATACTCTCTAGCCTATATTCAGTTTCTTTGGTCAGTCGATTAGACGAAAACCGCGATTCTATTGGCTTTTGAGATTGTCACGCACGGAAAGCTTTAACGACTTTCGTGAGGGAAAAGCGTACGTTTGGTCGATAGTAATTTAATCTATTTTTAGTTAATCATACATAATATCAAAGGCAGTCTTTTTCTGCTGCCCGTTAGTTTATTTAAATAGGGCATAATTACAGATATTCTTGAATCTTTGGAATGCTATTCTACTCGTGAGTCTTGCGCGCCCTTTCATGTAAAAAAAGAAATGTTTCAACGTACAATTCTCTGACTAGATTACTATACCAAGTCCTTTGAAACAGCTACTAATGCCGTACTCGATAAGCCCAACTACAACGTATATCTATTATAAAAAAAAAAAAAAAAAAATCCTCGCCTCGAGTCCAAAGGTATAACCGACAAATCCGTTGCAGAGGACGTGGCCTTCTCGGAGCTGTCCCAGGACATTCAGGTCTCGTCGGGTGGCACGGTGAGTCTGCGGTGCGTGACGACGGGACGCGTGGAGCAGTGCCGCTGGTCCCTGACGCCCGAGGGCTCGGCCAATACCACGGTAGTGGTCAAGCAGTTCGCGCCCGCGGGCACGGAGGCGCGCGACTGCAGCGTCAAATTGTCCCACGCCCTGAGGGAGCAGGAGGGACTCTGGACGTGCGGCGCGAGATTGCACGCCAGGCAGAACTACACGGACGCGCCACCCGCGAGACTCAGCCTCATCGAACCAGGTACGCCAACTCCTCGACTTGTCTTGCACGTCTTACACGCTGCTGCCTGCCTGCAGCAGTTCCCCGCGGCAGGCTCTGCGAATCTCTCTTGGAGTCTAGCGCCGTCCTGTGCAGATTGACGCGCTTAATTCTTTCCTTCTTCGCGAACTCGGACCGATTTAAGAGCCTAAAGCCACTGCGCTCGATTAATTAATTAATACAGCTTGCATTGATTTTCGTATGAGATGAATTCGTACAATTCGTAAAGGCCATCGACGGAATACCTGTAGTTTATATTATGAGCTTAATTTGTGAATCAGAAGAGAGACAGTAATTATTACTCCAAGAAAAGTTCCAGACTGCTGCGAAATTGTTCACTTGATGGTTACTGGCCGATTAAACGAATAACTTATGAAATGTGTTGACAGCAAATTTGCCTATTACCTTGTATACTTTTTCGCGAGTCGAGATAATGATTAACAACAGTCTTTAGATATACCGATGTATACCTGTAATAAAAAAATCGTACTTCAGCCATTTAATATACGTATAGGTAATGGGGTCAGTCACTCATATTCGACTGATATTACTTCCTATAGTAGATCACGGCCTTTGTGAATATTATAAATTTTCGTGATTTATTTTCAAAACTAAAATAGATGTACAACGGGCTTCCAAGTTCCTGTGACGACGGCACATCGTTACATATTTCTTCTTTGAAGTGACGTAATTCAAACGACCATAAATTTAGCTATTTTTTTTTCAAAAATTCAAATAAAAATTAGAAAATATGTTTGCGACTGACCCTATTGCAAATTGATGTAGGACACATTTTATTTGTGGAGATTAGCAATGGTGTCTTCTATTTCTAATGACTTGTCAATGTGAAAATAATGATAATAGGAGATGAAGGTGGTGGTTCCAATAAAATTGATAGATGTAAATCTTTATTTTCATTTTGTTTAACTTCATTTTAATTTTATATATGTAAAACGCAAGCTTATTTGGTTCTTTATTATTTACTTGAAGAAGCGTTAAAAAATTACAAATATCGAATTTGCGTGTCTAGGATTTTTAGATAACGAATTTAAACAAATAATTGAACCAAACGTTCACTTTTTGTACACATACATAAAAAATTTTTTATTTAACTAATTTAATCAAAAGTCCAAACATTTTTTTAAGTTAATTACGATTATTTAAAATTACTGCGATAAACAATAACAAATGTGAGTGAGATTGTAATTTAGAAAATGGTCAAAGTGAACATTGATTACGAATCTAAATTGCACGCACGTTTTCTCCAAGTAAAAGTAAAGGTTTATGTTGTATGGAATAGCACATGAAAATATTTAGAGCAGCAACTTATATCTGCCTTGCTAAAATAATAATCAGTGAAATCGACAGAATAAACACCTACTTAACAATAAATAAATAATTTGCATGTAAAAAAACTGTTTATAATTTATTAAACTCTAAAAAGCATGTTCTATATGTCTTTAATTGGGTTCTTGCACAAAGATTGATTTTCATTTCCGGCACTGATAAATTGTTTTATCTATTTGTGTTTTATTTTTTTTTAATACAATAAATAAAATCCATAATTTTTGGAAAGCATTATATCCACATAAAATTAAAGAATAAATTGTTGATTAACTATTACATTTTGTTCATTCTTACTGATTAGGAATTGCACTAATTCTTTTGAATATGTAATAAGTTTCCACTCACTTTGTAACAATAATTATGTAAAAATATTTCCAAGATGTGAATTTTCTATTTTATTTATTCTTCACAAATTCTTCTTGTAACAATACTGGACAGCACTGTAGATTAATGTAATATATGTTTAAGTATGATTGTACTATACTTTTACTTTAACCTAGATAGAATCTTTCAAATAACAATTATATCAAAAACTCACACAACCCGGATAACATGTTTTATATAATCAATTGGAAAAATCACCACAATAAATCAAAGATGTACAGATAAAAAAAGACTTACAATACTAAATTTTGTCATTAACCTACGACATTTACTCAACTAAACGTATATACAAATGCATGCGCAAGCTCCCAATTGAAAGTTCTTTAATGTAACAGATCCACTTTCTCAATTTCTCGAAGGGAAATTTCTCTGCAAATGCCACACGCCATTACATTATTGAATTAAAACTCAATTTTCCACGCGATATATAATGTGCTAAATTGCGACAAAATTCGAGAATCGAGAGCTTCAAGAAATTTTGAAAGTGCAAACAAAAATCTGCACTATAATAAATGCCACATACTATGAAAAAGAGCAATAAGGTATGACTTTTATTCAGTCGATTTCCGGCAAGAGAGAGAAGATTACTCGTGAGCTATGAGAGACGAACGAAAGAAAATTAAGAGTGCAGCTCGCAAGTTCGCTGCGATCGAGAGCAAACAAAAAAACTTAAAAAAAAAACAAAAACCAGACAGAGAGACCCGAGCAAAGCGCAAAAAAAAACGAAATCGTGCACTTGTTTCTAGTGGTGAAGGAACAGCCTGCCGAATGCCATTTAAGATCGATGAAACCGTCGATCGAATCCACGCTAGCCGCCGATAGCCAGGCCGAGAAGAGCCGATAGCGTCGTCTCGAGGGATAAATTCGTTTTAGGATTTCGCGACGCATATAATTAATTAATTTAAAACCTATTGTAGCTCATGTCCCTCCTTATATACCTAATTCCCCTTCTCTTAGACTCCTTTTTTTTCCAACTATCGTTTCAGATCACGCGCCCAATTTCTATAGTTCCTTTTATTTATTTTTTATTTTTTTTTATTATTATTTTTCACTCTATGCGTTATAAATATTATGCGCGACGCGGTTGATCGTTCGAAATCGTTGAAACTATTGCAAGCTCGATTTGAAACAACAATTTCTTTAAATCTTTCCGAGTTTTTCATTTAGAAGTCGACGCGCTGTAATTATTTAACAAAAGCTGCATTTGTTTTAATGCAAAACTATAGTTCGCTTTACAGACACAGAAGTACATATTTTAACGATTTCAAATTTTTGACTGGTCGATTCAGCATGAAATGCCTTTTATACATACGAGTGTTGTGTAATTCACACTGTGCCTTAATTATGCGCATTGGCGCCACGACTCTTTGAGTATTTTATTAATTTTCTTTTTAATATAATAGTAAATGAGATTTTTTGTATTTTCTATATATCTATTATCTCGATTATTATAATAGGCCGAGAAGTTATTTTTTTGTTCTTAAGCCATTATAAAGTCATCACTGGGGGTTTTAAAGTGTTACGCATATAAGAAATATGTATGCGGATTATTGTGAGTTATTGATAAGTATAATTATTGCAAGAAACATTTTGCTTTTTATCATTTTTTACACTCTTTTGTTATTATCACGCATTAAACATTTGTTTTATTCCAAATAGTATTCGAACATTCCTCATCTAAGGTGATATTTCTTAGTTGATTACTCAGGAATTGTACGGATAAAAGGAGATAATGTACATTTCAAGTGTCACTTTAAGTATAATATACGCAATGTAACTTAGAAATAATTAAGTCAACGTATCACTTTAAAACCCCTCGACTTCGCCAATTTATCGTCATCACTGTGCCTTAATTTATTCTCGTCACCAATTTAAATTAAGACTAGCCTTAGGAAACATATACATATAGATTTATCATAAAAATAGGCCATTTATACATATATATATATTAAATACATAGAATTTTTGCCAATGTAATTGCGATGTAGTATTCGTTGTAAAACTTTTAGCAATAAGTAGGCAATTTTCTAGATCATATATTTTTTATATCATCGACTGTCCACATTGTTTCCATTGCTCTTATCTTTATAGTATTAAAAATATATTTTATAATAGAATTTTTACGCAATTTTTTTAACCAAAGCATTTAATTAATATGGTGACTTTTATTTGTACATGTTATTATTCTTCTGCTGATTTTTTAACATTCATTATAGGATTGACTTGAAGAAAATTTAACTTAATTCTAAATAATTTTAAAATAAAAACCATGAAATTTACTTTCTTTTATTATATGTGATATAAAGTAAAGTCATACAATTTTGTTTTCATTGTTATTTACAAATTTAAAGAACTCAAAATTACATTTATTTAATTTAAGGAAATAACTATTTGAATTTCTTAAGTATATTTGATAAAAAATTAAGTTAAATAAGTCCAATTTCAACTCAATTTTTTAAAAATTTATAATTACAATAGCTATTTAAAAATTTTAAGAATTTCGTGACTATCGAGTATTCAAGCGATATAAAGAAATATCTGTAGAATGCTTATACAAACGTTTCCGTATTGTACTGCGACTCTTTAATGCGTGCAATCACATATCGAAGAATTACAAAATTTTTCACCTCGTGCGTCACTTCTATCTTTAAAAAAAAAAACTAGAAAAAAAAAGAGAGAAAAATAAACGGCATTATTTGAAGAGATAAATTAATTCAAGGCTCGATTGTTAGTCGTTTTCTCTCCGAAGTCACCAGCTTTTATTACCTTTCACGTAAGACGACGGAAACATTGACTTCATAAAGTACACATAATAAATATCTTGATACAAGAATAGATTTTTAGTATAGCGAGCGAGATAAAAATGAAAGAATGCGTGAGAAAAAAAGAGTATGCGTTTGCATATAAAGAAAAGAAAAAAATTATATTTTTTTAAATACACCTAACATTATATCAAAAGATGTACACTTCCACTTTATTTTTGTCTCGTATAGTCGATGGACATAAACGGAAAGTTATTTAATGATATCTTAATTATGTCTTATTTCGCCGAAGAATCGAAGTATAACGGCGAAAAAAGAGGAAAAATTATAAAAGCAAAAAAATGAATCATGTACACACACGCATTTGTCATTTATCACCTGCACATGTATACACATATACACGTACACGCTATTATTGACGCATCGCAGAAATATTTTTGTCGTCGAATCGTTTGCTGTGCTTACATGCGTGTTACGTATAGCTTTATTAGTCGTGTGTCTCCTGTAGAATTATATAGAAACTTTTAGTGAGAGTGTGTGTGTGCGCGCGTGCGGGAGAGTGAAATATGCAATGAGAGAGATATGAAAAAAAAAATTTAATAAAACGATAGAAATAAAAACTATATTTTTCGTATCACACATCAACCTATTTGTTACCTTCTTTGTGACACTATGTATATATGTTATAAGCACTATCATTGGCGTCAGCAGAATTTTCACCCCCTTTTTAAGTCAGTTCTTTTGACTTTTACACATAATTTCTTTTCAAAGTTTGGGCGTTGAAAAATTCATGTTCTAATGATTTAGTCTATTATTTGTAAATTGTTCCGAAAAGTTAATTATAAATTTGTATAACATATAGCATTAAATATTCATTTTATTATTTACACGATATAATTTACATATTTTGTTTACTTGTAGTTTATAATTACATAAAAAAGTTTCAGATACATTTGTAAAAAATATATTACTTATCGAAAAATTATCAATTTAAAGCATTTAGATAATTTTGTTCTTAAAAAAATGAGTAAATCATCACATTTCAATTCACACAGAAAAAGTTTATTGTTTTTGTTTTATTTGATCTTATTGCTCATATTAGTTTTATTTTATTTAAAAACCAATTGATGATAGACTGCACCATAACATCATGTTGAAGTAAAACTAATTTCCCTTTTATTATAATACACGCAGATAAAATTTATTTTTGCAGCAATTTTAGATTATTAGCAAAGTAATCATCTTTCTCTTTACAATAAAATTCAAGTTTCATAATAATGTATCTTTCAACATTTTTAACGTTCAAAAATAGTCTATTTTGCTTAAAAACCTTAACCGTATTCACGAGAAATCCGTCAACTTAATCTATTCTTCGCAAAAGAAAAATCATCATTATCGCTTGAGCTTTATTGACATCGATTATGTGTTCACTGGGAGAAGAGCGTTGTTCTACCTATGGTGACTGGGAATATCGCATCTAAAGGTTTGTGTTCGCAAAAAAATCAAACTTATCGATTAAAGAACGACTGAAAAAAATTGCATAAATTTTTTCGTAAAATATTACAGAGCCAATTACCGTTACGGTCTGGGGTGTGCCACATCAGATGGTGAATCTGGCTTGCAAAACTGGCCTCACTTCCCTCGAAACTCAGTGCTTCTGGACTCACGGACCGAAATTCCGTCTCACTCAGGTTTTTAATACGACGAGAAAGCAAAAGTAAGGAAATAAAATTCGTGAAGATATCCTTAAAACACCTTTTATGTTTATCATTGGAACTAAGAAATTTATGAATAATATGTAATAATAACTTAAAAATTCATACTTACAAAGGGAACCCAAGAAGTCCGGAAACACGATTTTGATAAAACTTTAGAGAAACATTCTTTGATCAAAAACATGAGATACTTGTTTCGAAATTTAGTCAAATGGGCCATGGAGTTAATGCCCATTTTATCAAAATATATGAGAAATAATCGTTGTATTAAAACCTTTATTGCTAGGTCAATATACATTGTAGAATATGTTACAAAAAAGATGAGTGATCGAAATTTAAGTTCATTTTTAGGCATTAAAATTTAGCTATTATTTCAGTTGAAAAATGCATCCAAAATTAACTCAATGTTAGATTGTTCATTACTTTTGAACGAAAAGTGCTAATAGCTTGTTTAAAAATGCAAATTAAAGCTTATTATCTATACTTTTAATATCATTTTTGTAATATTCTCTACGATATATACTGGCCTTGCAATAAAGGTTTTAAGACAACGATGATTTCTCATGTATTTTGAGAAAATGGGCATTAACTCAGGCCCTAGGACCTATTTGACTAAATTTCGATACGCGTATTTCATATTATCTATCAACTAATCTCTCTCGCTGTAAAGTTTCATCAACATCGGTTTCCTGGACTACTAGAGTTCCCCTTGTTAGCAATAACTAATAATATAATTAGAACAGTAACTGATGTCATGAAATAGGTATTGCTAAAAGTATATTATAATATTTCACTACAGCCTATACTTTTTGAAAAGTGACGATACGATCGTTTCAGGCAGTAAGCGAAAAAAAAGACAAAAACCAATTTTACTTATAAAATCCTTACTTAAATGTTTCTAAGGCCATTGATTATAATTTTAATGTCGAGCTTATAAAGTTTATAACACTCGAATCGTTATTCTATCCAAAACTTTAATATATTTGGGATAAAACGTTTTGTAATGACTTTAATACTACTTGTATACACGCATACGTAAAAATTTTAGTAAATGTGACTAATTTTTTAATCTAATGCAGTAGTTTTCTGCTGATGTAAATATTAGGTAATACAAAATTAAGATTAGGGTGGAGATTGTATTTTAACGATTGAAAATAATCTATAAACTATTTCTAGACACACAGTCTCGATGAATCATACAACTGGTGTGTGCAGCCTTCAATTCACACCAGATGAGCATGATTTCGGAGAGTGGGTTTGCGAATTCCTTATAAATAATGCACAGGTGCAAGCAGAGCTTGGCAGTGCATCGATTTTACTACTGAATAATTCGCCAGGTAAATAAATCATGTTGTAAAAACGTTATTAATTAAACTCGATTTATATTCTTCATGAAATTTACAAGTGTAATAATGGTTATAGATTTATAAAGCTGTATTTACATAATCACTATAAGTCTCCAAAGAACAAAGTTTTATATACAAAATAATTTTATATTTATTAGAAACATTATTTAAAAAAAATGTTATTTAATTTGAGTATAAAGTATAAAATCGCATAAAGTTATATATTTTACACATGCTAGAATAATTGAAAAAAGTATTTATAATGATTTGATAAAATATGATTGATAACCATTCATATAAATGCAATATACAAATTCAATAAAATTAAAATTATTTCTAGATTATTTACTTTGCAAAATTATCGAATATTTACAGACGAGCAGCTTGGCTGGCTGGTCGGCGCTGTAACGTCAACGGTGCTCTTCCTCTTGATAATAGTCGTCGTGATAGTGGTCTGCAAGACTAGACTGTGCACACGCAAAATACCTGCCTTTCTCGAGACTTTGCCATCGAACGAAAGAAAGCGAACTCACAGTAATGGTGCAGTCGTCAGCAGTAATGAACGCTATATTCACGGTCCAGCAAAGATCGACTTGAGCTACGCCAATCCCAACTTCCTTGCCGTTCCCGAAAACATCAGCAGCGTTCTACCAAATAGAAGTCCGCATCTGTATGAACGAGTTGGCAAACGGGGACCCAATCCCAAGAACTATGAGAATGCCAAAGAATCATAGGTCTTAAATTTTCTCCTTGCCTTGATGACTTTTACTTTTCTTTTCTGGAAGAAGATAAAAATTGTATGAAACATAGACTTGTGCAAATCGATTCGAGACATGTTTATGATAAATTTTAACAGATTCAGTGCTTGGTTTTGAAAGCTTGAAACGAATTTTATATATTTATATAAATAGCTAGGTTATTAAAAGGAACTGACTCTTTTCGTCGATAGAAAATTATGTTTGCTTAGATTTTTTTACATTGCTTGAAATTTTAATTTTATGTGGTAACACTGAAACTGTTAAAAAATTTTATGAATTTAATAAATGTAAAAAATATTGAATACAATAAGTATAAAGATTGAATAAAAGAAAAAAAATTATACTCTGACACAAATTAAAAAAAGCCACAACAAAGCCTTCTAGATTGTGTTGTAAATAATGATTATTAATAAATAATAATAAGTGAAAATAATCATACTTTAGAGAATCAAGCTGTGACTGTATGTCATCTAATTTGTAGTACAAATTCCATAATTGACTTTTATCCATTTCAACAGTGAGTTTGGAATTTTGCGAACCTCCCAAACTTAGTTGAAGTTTTGCGATTGGTTTAGCTTCCTTAGCCAATGCAGTTGAAGCAGCTTTTACATCAACACTCCAACTTATGTCTGTGACCTGCATACGAAATAAATCATAATTATTACAAAATAAATAACATACAGTTAATAAAAGAAAAATTTTCAAGATCTAAAAATGTTTATTTTTTAAATCAGTTTTCATTCTTACTTGATTGGGAAAAATTGATTTGTGCTTAAATGCGTTGATTATTCCTTCTGCGTGTGTGATCCAAGCATGTGAAAGAATAGCGACTTTGTCATCTCCAATACCAAAATATTCTTTCATTGAAGCTTCTACAACAGCTGGTTTTACAAGATGAAAGGCAGCTTGAGTATAAATTGAAGTTATAGTTTGTAAAAGAATATTGAGATCTGGTTTTTCCAAATTTAAAGAAGCTAGAAGCTTTTCCTCTTCTTCTGCATTGAAAATATTTTCATTGTTACCAGTTTGTAAACTTTGACAAATTCTATTGACGAGAAGTCGAAGTTTACTGTTTTCTATTTGATCAAGAATCTTTAAACCTTGTTTTATTCTATAAAAAAAATATTATATTACAAACATGGGTCAGGATTTTTTTCTATAATTTTCTATAGTAATATTTATTTTACTGTATACTTTTAATATTTTCTGATACTTTTCAATTTTTTTGTTTTTCCAATGATACAAACTTATAAAGTAAAATATACGACTTAATAGGGAGCATTAGGTTTGAGAAATAAAAAAATGCTGAATTAAAAAATCATCATTTAAATAGCTGGTACATATGAAGTTTGATGCCTGTATTACTATTTATCCAAAACAGTTTTTAATTTAATGCAGAGTTAAATAATAACTAAAAATAATTATTCAGCATCTTTATTTATTTATTTATTTATTTATTTATTTATTAACCAGTTAATATTAAATAATTATACATAGTATAGATTGTAACCCCACAGAGGAAAATATATTTCCTGCTCGCAGGTCTGGTAATTATTACAAACTTTATTATAATTAGTAGATATCCTCTTAAGCTTCACAAAGTTAATTACAGTTAAAAATATACATTAATTAATATTAAAATACCTTTAAATGTAACTATATTTACTGAACAAAGTAACTATAAATTAAACTTAAATTTTTGTACTTTTATATTTAGCGTAAACAAATAAGACAAGGTTAAATGTGAAAAATATGTAATTACCGATCAATGGAAATCCACGAAGTCATTTTAATTATATTTCGGTCAATAGAATGCACATGAATCTTTAATAGAATCAAATAAAAGTGTCTTTTAAAACTTTTATTTATTTTCACAGATGTACACTCAAAAACCATGTAAGTAAACAAAAATAACAAGCAGCCATCGAGGACAAATGACAATATATGGTATCTATAGATAATATACGTAAAAGTGTGTTCCGTTTCCGTTTCCTTATGCCGAGCACTCGGAGCAGGGGGGTTATTCTCTAACTATCTCACTGGTGAGATAGGCATATTTCTCTTTAAAGAAGCGCCCCGATTGGTCAAAACAGATTATCTCACTGGTGAGATAGTTAGAGAATATGGCCCCATGCACGCTAATGGAATAAGGCATAAGGAATAAGAAACAACATTGGTAGTATATCTATACATGCGTGGAATAAGGAGGAATAAGGCCCCATGCACGCTAAAGGAATAAGGCAGAAGGAATAAGAAATAACATTGGTAGTATAGCTATATATACGCGGAATAAGGAGGAATAAGAGCTTTATTCCTCCTTATTCCACGCATGTATAGATATACTACCAATGTTATTTCTTATTCCTTCTGCCTTATTCCTTTAGCGTGCATGGGGCCTAAAGCTCTTATTCCTCCTTATTCCGCGTATATATAGATATACTACCAATGTTATTTCTTATTCCTTCTGTCTTATTCCTTTAGCGTGCATGGGGCCTAACCCCCCAGTGAGCACTGAGCAGTGAGTAGTGAGCTTATAGCTATATACCTAAGTCGAAGTTCACCCTATCTGAAAAAAGCGCATATAGGACCTATAGGTCCTCATTCACCTCGTTTTAGCGAAGCGATGAAGAACATCCCGTTTAAGACAAACAGTTTTTTACTCAACTTTATAATTATATCGTGTAAATAAAGCGGAAAACCTTTTACTTTTCCTTAAATTATTTAATATTTGATATTATCCATCTTTCAATTTTTCTTTTGTCACTTACTTCCACAAGACTTAAGCTAAAAGTATCTATCAGGAAACACGTCCCTATATTGAAACACTTTTTTTAAACAATGATTTATAATAAATTTGCAATGATGAATATGTATAAAAAATATATTCTTATATTTAAATAATTAAATTTATATACATATTAAAAAATAGTACAAATCTTTAGTCTATAACGATGAAAAAAATCTTTTTTGTAGCTTACAATCATAAGAGTAAAATGTGGTTACTGACGCCATCATGACGACTCTGTGTATGTTAAAGTTTGTTGTTAATATTTTTAAATCTAAATCATTTTAGAAAGTGTACTGTAATTTAAATATTATATTTTTGCAAACAAAATTGATTTTTAACTCTTTTATTATTTTTTTTATATATAATAAATTATTGATATATTGAACAATTATGTTAAAATAGGTGTTTAAATTAAGGTTGTTACGACCCAAATGGTCTTAAAGCTGCGACTATGATGTAGAGCCGCAACTCGTTCTCAAGTTCGCCCTCGGTGTTGGAGAACAGCCTTAAGTCGGGTGGCAGGAACGTTATTCCAATTAGGCGCTAAGCGCTTAATATAGCCAAGGTCTTCGTTATATAGGCAGAGACTCGAGAATACGCAGAGTCGGTAAAGGATTGGACAAAGATAAACTTTACCAAATATATAATTCGCTATTTTACTTCGCTGCAGCAGACAGCTATAGAAATATAGAATTGGCCTCGGAATTCGGCAGTTATAATCTAATTATTTTTACTATTTTTTAATTCATGAAGATAACAAAGATAAATCGATATATTGATTCTTAAAGTGTTGTAAATTTGTTTTTTATTAAAGATAGATTTGACGAAATTATTATACTTATTATTTATAAATATTATTTTTTTCAACCATTTTATATTTTGAATTTCCCTCATTTTTCAAAGCTGCTTATACATGCATGTATAAATATACATATGATCGTAATACGTATAATATTTCATTTCGTCGCAAGGAACTTACCTATAGGTACGCCTGCTTGGATGAGGAAAATGGCTGTAGGAAGGAGAGGGAATCCGGAATCATCGAATCAGATAGCGATACACAGGAAAGGCGCTCAAACGTGATTTTTTTCACTCTGCGAACGCCGGAACATCGGAGAGCCGAGAGTCGTTTTACCACGTGTTTTTTTTTGTGAAACTTGTCGAAAAGAAAAAATCAGTCATCATGTTTTGGGGTAAGTCATTTATAAACAAAACAATAGATAAACAGCTGTAAATTGATTAAAAAGATGCAACCGGCTGAAAGAGCCGCCGAAATGGCTAGAACACGTGTGAAATGGCGGCGAAACCATGTGGACATTTTGGAGAATTTTGAGTTTTCGAGCAACTTAACTACTCTCGATTCACTATGAATTATACATTTTTTATTTTATGTTTTCAGGACTTATTATGGAACCGAACAAGCGGTACACGCAAATCGTGGAAAAAGCGTTTCATCTCTCGATGGCTAGTTTAGATGCTTCCACAGCCAGTAAGTCATTTTTACAACTGTTTCTTTTTATATTTTCGATTGTTTGACTGTATAGTTGCTGCATACGTGCTTGTGCATTAATCTTTCTATAACGAAATTTTTACAAGGAATAAAAATAAAAATTAATGCGCGTTCGCTATAAAGTTAACGTTCAACTAATTTAAAATTCATATTGTTTTCAACCTTTTGATAGATCTGCTGTGTACATTTACTGCTATTTTAACAGTAATTATCTTAGTCTATAACAAAAAATGTTTTAGACTTTTCTTTATAACTTCTTATAAAGTCATGCTCTTTTCTGTAAATAATTTATATATGTGCATCAATTAAATACTTTTTATGCTTGTTTTCTTTTAGAAAATTTTATACTCTTATGCATGTAAGAAAATTAATTTAATGTTCCTTTATATTCCTATCTTGTAAATGTTTATACGTACAAGATTATTTAGTAATTAACTGCATTTTTGCATGATTAAATTTAGAGACTGTAAGCTTTATGTATAAATTTATGTATAAATATGTTTACTTTATAATACTTTTTAATACTTTATGTATAAATATAAATAAATTAAGCTATAGAACTTGTTTATTAAATTTATAACTGTTATCATTTATGTTCTTAGCTGGAGGATTGGTACAAGTAATGATATGTTATGATAATCGCAATTACCTTTTATGTACATTACAAAAGACCTCGATATGGCAAGTACCGCTAGACTTAAATTTCCAAGAAGGTACAAAGATTGCTTTCACGTGTAATGGTGATGGGCATGTTCACCTTACTGGTTACTTGATTCCTGAAAATGAAGAAATGGATGACATGGATGAATTTGATGAAGAAGAGGAGGAGGAAGATGATGAAGTTCCAACTCTTGTTGATGCAAAGAAAAGGAAAGCAAACTCACCAAAAGAAAACAATCAAGCTAAGAAAGCTAAAAAAATAAAAATAGAGCAAGAGGAAGACGACGACGATGATGATGAGTCGGATTCTGATAACGCAGTGCTTGAATATGATTCTGATGATGACTTGGATGGTGAAGAAGATGATGAAGAATTAAGTGATGAGGATGATGAAGATGAAGAGGAAGAGGAAGAGGAAGAGGAAAAAGCACCAGTAAAACCAACAAAGAAAGAAAAGCAAAAGCAAAATCAGCAGAATCATCAACCAAATCAAAATCAACAACAAGGTAAAAAGGACAAGAATAAAATGGTTAATGGAAAAGATGCAAAACCTGAAAAAGAACAAGGCAAACAGAAAAAAAATAAGGATGACAGTAAAACAGAAGAAAAATCTGAACAACAGCAACAAAAAAGGCGGACTATTGAAGGTGGTGTACAGATAGAAGATATCAAAGTAGGAGCTGGTCCACCAGCCAAAGCAGGAAAATTTGTCTCAGTATATTACGTTGGTAGACTGAAAAATGGTAAGAAGTTTGATCATACGTCACAGGGTGATGGATTCAAATTCAGACTTGGAAAAGGTGAAGTAATCAAAGGCTGGGATATTGGTATTGCTGGAATGAAAACTGGAGGAAAGAGAAAAATAACAATCCCACCAAATTTGGCGTAAGTCTTTTTTTTTTAATTATTACTTATGCAGTTATGGATAAAAATAAAAATTAATTCTTAAATAAATTAACACTTAAAAAAATTTGCAGGTATGGTGCTAAAGGATCTCCTCCTGTTATCCCCCCAAATAGCACACTTAATTTTGAAGTTGAACTTAAAGCTATTCACTGAGAACCGTGCCATTCCTTCTGCTACATATAGGTTTAAGATAAGTTTCTTAAAAATATTAACGCAATATTATTAAGAGAAGATTTTTACACTTATAATTATATATTAAGACAGTTATCGATCTATACAGTATTTTTCTGGAAAAATAATTTTACATTGAATGGACTTAAAAATCTATATTTTCATTACTTCACTACGATATGAATACATTGATCGATAAACAGAATGTGAGACTGTACAGAGAAATGTGTGTATGGCTTAATCATGTGTTGATTTTGTATTGCTTTATAACTTTCTTGACTTTAGTTAGAAAAAGTTTTTCAATCTTAGGATATAAAATTGACTGTGTCATGATTAAAGTTAAAAAGATACCTTTTAAGAGAATTGTTTATAAATAAAACTCGTGCAAAACAAATTTGATTCCTTCTTTATTTATTCATTCATAAATATTTATTTAAATAACAATCAATAACTTAAAATAAATTGCATCTTTCATGAACTATAATATATAAATACATTTCTATTTTCTTTTTTTTTTTTTTTTTAAATTATAATTCCATTAGTAGAATAAACATTGGAATGAATTCACATGAGATTTGTATAATGTAAATGGAAGAAAATATTTATTAGAGCTTAATAGTATATAATACACATGGATTAAATCACATTAGTGATTTACAAACTGCTTGGTTGATTAAAAATTTGTTGCCATCAATGATGCAGTGTACATAAAAGTAACAATTTAGCTATGTATAATAAATACTAATCAGTTTTTGTTGATTCTGAATTATTTGATTTCCATGCTAAGGTACAAACACCATTTTTGCACTCTTTTACTAATTCGGGAGCCTTCTTTTCCGCTTCATCTTTCTTTTCTCTATACCAGAATTTCATTAAAATTGGTTGAATAAGGAATCGGAATATCAGCAACAAAACTGGTACTATTACACAAGGCACACACACCATGATGTATTATGTATTGTATTTTTCAGGGCAACTATCAAAAATTTTTATTCACACCTACAAAAGAAAATTAGATATTCATTAAATACTTTCATTTGAATCCTTTACTACTTGTGGAAGTTAAGAAATTGATAAATAAGAAAGATCTTTACTTACAGTAAATTTCGACATGTAATCAACTACTGGTTATAGTATTGTTTATTATTTTATTAGGTGATCGTGATGTGAACTTGTCATTTTGTCAATAAAAAGTTTTTAAAGGTTATGTTTATCCTGTCAGATAGTAAAAAATAAGCACTAAAAAGATCACCTTTTTGTACGGTATAGCTATAATATATAGCCACTATAGCTGCTAAATACTAGGGTTAGTTTAGTACACGGGAATATATTATATGGGAATATATTAGTTCAAAAATTTTTAGAACAATATACTTTAAGTAATTAAATTATTTTAATATTATGTTCGATCTAAATTACGATCCGGTGTTTATATTACTATATATAGTCTGACGCTCGACGCGCCGCACCCGGCACCTCGAGAAGTCGAGACACCTATTCGGCCCAACTCTGTACTCACTGCGCAATCACTGGTCCTGTCGGTCCTAATGCATTCTGCAAGTATTGAAGTAGAGGTATAAAGTCTAAACCCCCTCCAACTCCTCTACTTACCTCCACTCCTTCAAAACTCGCGGGCAGTTTGATATTAGACCTCTCAAAGTACGTCCCAATATCGAAGTGCAAACTGCAAAGAGTACTTTTTATTTCTTATTGTAGTATAAGTAGAAGGGTAGAATAGAGTCTAGAGAGGTCTATAGTTAGTTAATAATTAAATAGTATAATCAGTTACTTTTGACGGACGTTCTGACTAATTCTGGCTATTATATTGATCTTATTTAGATTTTCAAAGTTCAATTATTCAATTTTGAATTCTACCCAAATCGTCCAAGTATAAATTTAAAATTTAATTATTCACAATCAACAATTGAGTAAAAACTAACTTTTCGAAGAGATTGTACAGCTAGAACAATGCGATAAAGATAAAATTATATTTTATTTGAGTCATTTTGTTTCAGTGCCACATAATATAATCACTATTTTCTTCGTTCGATGTATAGTTCTAATTTCAGTTTAGAAGTCTAGAAAATGCAATTCTAATTATTTTTGACATGAAACAAATGTTAATATAAATATTAAACGTTCAATCCCTAATTACTCAAAAATAATTTTAAAATTGTGTTATAAAACTTTTTCTATTCTGATCTTACAAATGTACACTGTAAAAAGTCCTAATGAATATTACTGGCGGCTAGTATTCGATTCACAGTACTCAAAACAGTGAAATTGATACACTGAAATTATAACTGTTACCAGTCTTCAGTGTATTAAATAGCTGGCTGTAAAATTACACTTCTGGAAATAGGTAATAATCGGACCTAGTTTCAATATAGTGATTTTATGCGATAGTATTATTAATATATTTCTTGTAAATCTATGGAACTTGAAGGTATGGTAAAATTACGCATTCGTGACTGTTACTTGACTGTAAAATCGCATCGCGTGGTTAGTACTTTTACACTCCAAATTAGAAAATTAACTAGTCTGGAAGTAGGTCGGATTATTACCTAGTCTGGAACTGGTAATTTTACTTTTGACTTTTTACAGTGTAGTACTCGTCAAAAACACTTACACAGTTCTATTCACCATGCTAAAAATGTCCGTTTGAAACCGATTAAATTCGAATTGTTTTTAATCGGAGTTTCCGAAAATTGACGAAAATTATCATAGAAATTAGGCGTGCGCTGCAGAATTAATTTTGAAAAATAAGAGAATGTACTTATGAGATTAGAATAAGATACGAGGCTTAATTGTTTAACGTGATAAAATAATTTATTTAATTACTTACCTATAATGTATTTGACACCTGAAAAGATTTAAAAGATAATTGATTACAAATAGTGTCTAACAATAGGCATCTGTTTCTACTTATATATATATCAAGCGTTTAGACTTTAGGGACAGCCAATATGGCTTGTTTTTCAATATTTTCCTTCAACTTACTTTTTCCTTCCTCTCGGAGGAAATTTTGTAATGGTAAAAAAATTGTTCTAAAAACATGTTATAAATGTGTTTTGAGGTTTTTGAAAAATATTTTAATGTTTTTGGAAAATGTTTGTGTGTCTATTTGTATATATGCTAACACCTAAATCTCGGGATTTTTGGAACGGATCTTTAAGTGAATTAGGGCTCATTTTTTGTACGATACTGGAAAAAAATACGTATTTTGTTTTGTTGATGGGATTTTTCTTTATGATTTTTAGATTTTCTTGAAACACCGTCTGAAATTTTGGATTAGCTATCGTCATTCTTTTGTTATACACGGAAAGGTGCCGTATATTTTAAAAATCATATCTCGGAAACTATTGATGACGGAAAATTTAAAAAAATTCATAGTTATTGGGAACATGCCGTAGTATATTTCATAAAATTTGGAAATTATTTTATTAATTTACGAGAAAAAAAATTATGAAAAAAAGAGTTTTCTATAATGGTCGGCGATAGATTGAGCAAAAGTGAATAAATCGAATCTTTGTAATCTGATAACATTTTTTTTTTCTACATCGTGGATGAGTTCATTGGCCAGTTCATAAGCCTAAGTTGTTTTCGAGGTAAGTATTCGATATTTATTTTTTTTTTGGGACTTTTTTTATTGCTTATACCTGGAAAACGGATGGATATTTTAAGGTCTAGAATGGCTTATAAAAAATAAAAAGTTTCATCATTTTCTGTATTTTTTCTCGAATCGAATCTTGGAATTCTCGTATTTATAATTTTTATAAATGATCTTTCTGACTCGTTACAATTTTGGCTCAATTCTCAACTCGAACGAACATATCCAAATAATTACCGCTTTCGTAAAGCCTGGCGTATATTCGGTTTTATTATAAGAGATCTTGGTCACAATTTCATTAATTAGATTTGATCAACAACTTGTTCATATTACAGATTTGGAGATCATCTTCTAACATTATGATTTATCATTTATACAAGATCCCTTTGAACTTTTTTCAGTCATCAATACGTGCCATTACTTTATATCATCCACTCTCCACTGATTCATCTGCAATGTTTTAATTATTAATTGTTGGCTTGCAAAATCGTCAATGGCCTAATCTAGTCTGAGGAAATATCAACTTCACTAACCGTCAGATTGTTATCTCGTTCCCGAAGAACCCCTCGTTCCATTTATGAATTTTCCTTTTACTTTAGCCTTTATAACAACTATATAACTGAAAAACAAAAAATATCGAAAGCATAATCGGAAAATAATAATGGAATTTAAATTAAAATTATAAGCAATATATTTATGTACATATTTTTTAAGAATTTCTATTGAGCGTATTGCTGTAAAAATAGATATTTAGCAATTCCGGGAAAATGGGTATTCATTTTTTGTAATTAAATGTCTGTCGTGCACAAATAATATTTATATAAAAACAACATGTTAAACAGGTATATTTTCTTATTTTTCTGACAACTGTTAGCTCAAATTCAGTCATCCTCACTAATATATAATATATGTATATAACATAAACAAATCATTTATATCTACCTAAATTTTTCAAAAGCATAGGTGAAAGGGATAAGTTATATTTGAACATATAAGTATAGATATAACAAAACCATAAGGTAAATTGTAAAAAGCAATACTTTTAGACTGACGATTTTAAATCTTTATTTTCTGCATACAATTTCCATTTCATCCTATAGAAACTAATTCATTCACATTTTCGTTTTTTATCGCCATCATGTCGTGTATTAAAATAAAAGTCGAGTTACGATCGATAAATCATCTATTCTCGCTTTATCATGAATAAATAATACACTTCGTCGATCGTATGTCTAAAGTAAATTTTATTTAACTTATATTTTCACTTTCACTCTCTCATACTCTCACGCTCTCTCTGTCTTTCGCTCTTGTTTACATTGGAAAATCAATGGATATATTACAATACTTACAGTGTCTTTCAATAAATGATATTTTTTCTGTCATTAAATTTGTTACTTCGTTTATATAAAATGACAGGCACTACAGACCAGCGGATACGATTTTTATTTTAGGAACTCCCGACGCAGCATTTGCTCTTCGCTATAGTATAACATGTATACACACAAATTTTTTTATTCTCTGCACGTAGACATCGAATCCAGCAATGTTCCGAACAAGAGTTCCTTGTGTATTGTGTTAAATTTTTTTTGTTGCTTGTTTACGTTAGTTGTTACATCGCGTGCATTAACGTTCATATAAGCTGAAAGAATATTCACTCAGCTAAAATGCATCACTTTTAGTTTTATTCGAACAAACCGCAGTTATATAATATACAAGCGCTTTTAAATTTTCCAAAACATTTTTTTTTGTTTTCTACCCAAAACTGAAATCTTTAAAATTATATTATATTTTTGTCATTATATTATATATAATAATTTCATATCTATATTATGTGTACAGATATAATCTTTAAATTCTTATTGACTATTAAAATTATAATACAGCCTGAGACGTAATGTAACAATTGGTGTATTCTGTAAATTTTTGTCTTGCAAATAGATTGTTTCGTCCAACAACAATTATATTAATCTAGTATGTGCAGAATATTTTCTTAGAAGAAACTTTCTTTGACATATTTTTCAGTTTTTACTAGATTAGAAGTCACGTTTTCTTTTTTATTATGTTTTGTAGCGCAGCGAAACAATCTTTATACTTATAAATTTCTTGATATACAATGTGTTTGTTTACATAGTATCAACATACGTGTTTATATTTTATATTTATAAATCGTAAGACTTTTTTATATATATATATATATATTTTTTATGCATTAACAAATGTACTTCATGGACAGGAAAAAATTCTCATTAATTTATTATAAAGCTCAAAAAGCTTTCCTAAACAAAGAGTTTGGAAGCTCATTCACCATTTAGTAGTTCAGTTTTTTAACTTTTATTTTTTGCTCAACCTGTTCTTGGAATAAGAATGGAAAGACTCTGACTTTGCAGTAGAAAATAAAATATATATATAAAATTTTAATAAAACATTCAATTGATTTAAATATTTTATACATGAATATAAAAAATCACTCCTTCCAAAATACACACTGTAATTTCGAAGTAAGAGACCTCTGACAGAGGCTTATCAGTACAATTTATCGCTAACTCGATTTTTTCCATCTACTCGAATAATTATGGCTTTTTGGAAAAATGCTAAATTATCAATCAGCCTTTTTTTTTATATATATGAATCATAAAAGTTCAACACCTTAAAAATACAATTCTTGAAAGTCGATGATATTTCTTAAAAATTTACTATCAATATTGAAAAGATTGATTAATGACTATGTAATAAAAATTTCTAATTATTCGAGTGCAATGCAAAAAGGCGAATCATCGATAAGACGGTACACCGAATATCGACTCACTCAATACTAGACTATTTGAAAATTGACAAAGAAAAATCGTTCTAAAGTAAAGTCAAAGCACGATAGCTTCTGATTCCAATAGCAGAGCTGCAGTATCATTGGCGCGGTTTTAAAAATCGAATGATAATTATCTGTAGAGGCTCCTCCTCCTCAAATATCATTAATTCTGTACAATTAATATAGGATAAGGATTCATAGCTCCCATTTCTTATTCTTTCTTTTTTTTACAAGATTTTTTGCGCTCGCTCTCCAAGGCTGGCATGGGTTGTGAAGTGCTTCCACTGGATGCGCCCTGGAACGTTCGAACAAGAAAAGCAGAAGGAAAAGATAATCGTACTTCAGAAAATTAGCGCATGCTGCTTTATATAATATTGCAAAATCGTACAGCTTATTATTGTTTATTTCTTCTTTTTTTTAAATTACTATAAAAATAATTCTTTCATACTCGGCGCAATCAAGTAGGCTTGCTTTTATTTTGCTTTCCATTTTTGTTTAAAATAAATTCGCAACGAAAGCGTGCAAAAAGTACGCCTTAGTTATTCGTTTGTCCGTTTGCAGGAAATAATGAACAGTAACAAAAGAGATATGAACCTTGGCAAGTGGAGAATAATGTTCGATTATCGTACAAAAAATCAACGCCGAAGCTCGTGTATATTCTTTAATAATAATGTGTTTATAAGAGAATTTCCTAATATTCTTTTTCATCATGCTTTTTATACAAACTTTGGAAGAATTAACCGATTATGGACTCGCCTTTGATTAAAAGTAGTGTGACTCTTCTTTAAGCCGTCTCTCATCGTTCTCTCGATATTCTTTCATTTCAATAACAATATTTTCCTAATCGAGAGTCCGCGAATGAGCAGACAAATGTTGCTAGTTAATTCACATGTAGATTAAAAATAGGCAAACTAAAAGATATTCGGACATCGCGCCCAATCTTGTTTATTTTTGCAATCCCAGTACTCGCCATTGTACATGTGACAAAGACTATCCGTGTAAGGATCCTCTTGCTTCTTAAACCATAATGGCTCGTAAGCTGAGTAAGGTAATCCTATAAAAAAAGATAACAGAATAAAATGAAATTGATTCAAAACTGATAATAGATTAATGAACACTCTAATATTTATGAATAATTATTATAACAACTATTTATAGTGAATAATATACCCAAAGTATAATATCCAAATTAATGATACTGACATTTTTATTGTTCAAATACAATAAAAATTATTGTCTTCAATCACGATACAAATCTGAACTGCTAATCTTTTAATTAACATACAAATTTTGCTCACCTTGCGAAGCCGACTGTTCGGCGTCACTCTCGCGCGCTCTTCTAGTGGATCTTTGTTTCTCCTCGATTCGAAGCTTCTCAGCGTTCGCTTCATCCCACATGCCATTTTCCATTAATCTTTGATCTGGTCTCAGACGCGAATCTGTCGGGGCTACGCCGTCCTCTGGTTCGTTAAGCTGGCAGGCTAGTTCCGTAAAATAATAGTATTTCTCGCAGTCTTCTCTGTAATAGATAATGAGAAAATGATTTATTTTTAGATCTTATTATATCAATTAATATAACCTTATTCGTAAATATAGTTAAATATTATAAACTAAATTTCACATTGTGCCTCAATATAAAATATTTAAAATTTATATATATTTTTTTTAGATTTGTACTCAAATACGTAAATGAGAAAATCGTTTAATTATTATTATAATGTATACATTGTTCTCCTTTAGTCAATAGATAAGTACATTTATTTGGCTGTACGTATACCTATAATAAATTAGAGGTGGAAAGAAGCAAAATTCATAATAATAAGAGGTGAAGTAATCAATATTCATTGTAAATATCAGCAAAGCTTGACCACAATCAAGCTTTGATATTATTCAAGATATGCTCGCTTTAGAATATATAAGAAGTAACTTCTAACAAACATAGTTAAAAAAAAACTTTACGATGATAGTTGTAACTGTTTATACTAAAGGAAAACGTAATAATATTTGAATAGTGTTTTATATATATTTATAATAATATATATTAAATTAAGTATGATTGATATTATACGGAATATTCTATAAAAAACTATTCAAATTAATAGATAATAAGTAAGAAGTAGCTATTCCAATTAATACATAATGGGTACGAGTATTCTAAACCAAAAATATATTTTTATTCAGGGGGCTTATTTTGATTATAAATCTTAGATGAGAATCTTTAACATCATTTTAATAACGACTGTTTTTAAAACATGTATTTTTATTTTGTAATTCAAAAAGTTATTGTGATATATCAATGTATAAACACTAGAAACATTAGTTAAATAGTTTGGTTTGTAACTTTAAGTAACAGAAAATAGTTATCCAATTTTTTGGAAAAAGTAGCTTAGCAAAGAAAGAATATTGAATATTTTTCAATATACACATACACTGTTATAATTTTCAAAAGAATAGCAAGAATTCGATCAAGTAAAATCAGCGAAGTCCGTTATTTTCTCACAAAGCAAAAGCGATAAAACGAGAGATAGGAGACTCACGGAGGCATGCGGCGTTTCCACGCGCAAGTATATGGTCCGGTCTTGTAGATCGGATTGTCCGGCGTGCCGGAAGTACTGATAACCGGAGCTATTTCGATCTTTGAGTCCCAGTTACCCTGCACCACCCACTTGACTTCCTTGTTCGAATTCATCACAACACCCTTGACTTTGCGCTGGCTATCACGTGAAAAGTACGAGTACGGTATGTACTTGAGATGGCACTTTATTCCCTGTTCGTGATTCACGATGTCCATGTCACCGCTCTGATCTACCCAGAGTTTACCCACTATTATGTTGTGTACCGTTGTCGTCACCTTGCGCCAAGTGTAACGTTGCCGGGCATTGTTGAACTCCAGATGCGCAGTGCCTAAGGGGATTACCTGTAGGAAACAATTTCATTTCGTTATAAAGGAAATGTGCTATGGTCGGAAAGATCCCTACCTTACCTTACCGGCTCTGGCATTTAACGAAATATATAAAGATGCAGTTTTCTAGTCTTAAATAGTATTTTTTTTCATGAATTCATTAAATACATACATTGAAATTAAAAAAGTAAAATTTTTTATGTAAATGTATGCGATATTTTTTTTAATTCGCATATTATAAAGTTTAGTTCTCTAATTAATGATTAATGAGACCAGCCTCACGTGTTTATTTTTTCTTTTATATAAAAAAAAAATTTTATAAATGAATAACACCTACGATATCAGGAAGTGCTATAAGAACAGTTATATTTGAAGCCAACACAATGCCATCAATGACTTTGCATATACATAGATTATTGTTCATACACGTTTTTTTAACTACATCTATTTATGCAACAAGTACTTTGTATGTATATCAGCTGGTTTTACACTGATATCAATTTTTTTATATGATAATTTATTAGTTGGCACGAGATAGTTCCATAAAATACACAATGCGTATCATTGTAATGCCAGATAAAAAGAATAACTTTAGATATAAGTAAATGCTTTTATTTTTGTTCAATTTTGATTATAATGTGGTCGGAGTTGTAATTATGCCAGATTCGTACTCTAACTTATTAATGTTACCTTCAGATGATGTAATCTTGAAGACATTTTTGTAAATTTAGAATTTATAACAAGAAAAAACTAACGTACTTGCAATTATAATTATTACTAAATGCATAATTTTTTAAACGGTCGCGAAATAAATGATATATACGATAATATCAGCTGACTGGAATCTACAGAAATCGCAGAAACTATATAACCAGAAGAGAAAGACAGATAAACATGCGGCCGTCTGCGACCAAAGAACATATCCTATGCAATTTAAAATAGCCATTACTCCAAATTATCTTCAATCACCATTAACGGGAGATAAAAATTTTATAATTAAAATTTGACATATTTATGTATTATAATCGACAAAAGAGATGATAATAGTTAATAGAAAATTTTTTAGATATGATTTGGCAAATAATACATTGGTCCATGTGACATTTTTCTGATTGAATAATTTATTCTCGTCCTCTACAGTAACTATTGAGATTTTTCTATGTCAATAAATATTCATCAAACATTTGTCATATAATACAAAAAATTTAATTAAAAACAAATTGTCATGTACATAATGAAGAATGGTTTCCAAAAATTTCATCGAGTCATTTTTACATATAAATCTACATTTTCAATAATTTTGAGCTAGGTCTGATAGTTAATTCTTAAAAGTTATGAACTACCTTAAGAAATTCAGAGCATATTTTTTGAGCAGTACCATTTCAAAAATCGAACTATAATCAAAGCAGAATTGATTTATTTGAAAGAGTAAAAACAATCCCAGATAAAAACTCACCTGCAAATATTTTCCGCGAAATTTGGAGGCCATGGTGAACTCCTGCCAGCAACGCCAGTTCCTACCCTCGCAATACTGGGCCACCATGGGTGGATGATGGGAAACCTGTTCGGATATGGATCGCCAACCGAGGTCGTCACTGCGGTCGCACTCGTACGTCTCGCCAAGAAGTGGATTGAAAGGCTTACCGGTACGCGACGCGGTAGTCGAGTAGCTCGATACCGTAAACGCCGCCACGTAGGCCATCTGCTCGAGGTTGTCTGTACATGCGGCTGCCCTGTCGATTTTTCACTTTTCGTTACTTTCAATTTAAATAGTAAATGTATACTTAATATTTGAGTCAGTTAATCTTATAGAGGGTATTGATAAGTTGGTCTATATAACAAGGCTTATCAACCCATCAGTGAATGCTTTATTGAAGTAAAATCTGAACTAATTTTATATACTGTATTTCTTACAATAAATGTGTGTTTTGTGTATGTATATCTTTATCTACAAAGTCGTTAATTTTGAAAGCACATTCAATGTTAGGGTCTTTTACTATGATGCACTGAGTGGAATTATACTTGTAAATATTAAAAAAAATATTATTATGCACTGGACTTGTTGAGGAATGGTAACTTGGAGGCTTGCATCGTTCACGTGCGAACCGATGAATAGAACAATACCGATTTTGAATAACGTATTGAGAACTTTTTTATACTATTCGCTTTTATAACGAAGACGTAAGCCCTACTTTTTTAAAGTTGAACAAAGAACATGTTCAATTACTTTAAAAAATTAATATCTAAGCGTTAAAAACAAGATTCTAATGCTATAAGGTAATTATTTTATAAGATTTAAAAAATAATTAGGAGCCATTAAAAAGGTATTTCATTATAGTTCCAGTAATATCACATCGCATAGTAAGTATTTAGTGACGCTCATATTCAATACATATCTTTATTCATGTGAAGCACACATCTGTGCTTGATACTTCGTCAGCAAAAACGTATTGACCGACGGTATAAAGATGTGTGCCAATTTTGGTATTTCATGCTTTTCATGCTTTTATGTAACTCCTATATGCATTTATACCGGATATTTAATTAATACTACAATGACTATTATATAAATATTATAAACGATCAATTTTCTTTTAAAATTTTTATGTCAGTAATTTATCCCTATAAGAGTATTTATTCTTATAAATATTATATAAATTGAAGCACACATTATTCTTTTAATAATTAAGTGAGTACTATTGGCTATTGTTTTCAAGATTCTGCAAAAAATATTCCTATTTTAGGTCATTACAAGGTCAGCTATCCATAATTAATGAAAATAACATTTTTTTTCCTCTTTTATATGAAAATATTTTATTACATTAAGAAATCGTTATATGCAGTTTTTTAAATGGAGACTTTTATATAATATATTATTATAAACAATTGTAATATTGTGTTTCATCTAATTTTTAATAGGCTTTTTATGATATATGATGACATAAGTTATGCATTGACCTTTATTATCATATAATAAGATTTTTATATCGAAGAAACTTTTTTTCATTTCTACGCGAATCATTATTATTTTAGTACTACATGAATCACGAGTAACACGTAAGTCAAGTCAATTACAAATAGCAGATTATTAAATTTTTACGAGCGGTCCAATATGGAATTACCTCACTTGGCACTTTTATTTTTACTCATGGCAGATGCCTTTATTTCAAGTATATTCTTATACCTTATGGTATTATAGATAATTTAAAAAAAAATTAATCTGAAATATATATTTATCGAATTTTTTCAGATGCCTATTGTGAAAAACAATAAGAAGACATTAAAGTAAACGGAATAATTAGTGTATTGATTGAATTGACTAGTCAAATATTTTTTAATAGAATTAAATAAAATAATATTTATTTTAGTTAGTTTATAGGCAATTTTAATTTCCGAAAAGCAATCACCTAAGAAAAATACTGTTACTTTGTCTTTTTAAAAATAAACTCAAGTTTCTAACAATACGATTTACTACGAATATTATACAGCTATAATTGTTGTATTCTTTCTTTTTAAGCGATATCATTTTTAGGCACGAAGGCTACACGGTAGAGACTTATATTTTTAAAATAAAAATGGCGTTGATGTAACAGCGCTATAAATCACATAGTAGCCTTAGTTAATAAAATAACTACTTATATTAGCATTGAAATAAAGGTAGTATAAAAATGTGTAGTTTGAATGTACACCCATTTATATTTCTGTAAACTAGTTTTTCTAAGTTGCTTTACAAAGCGGCTGTTAACATCAGTTTCATAATTAGTCACTGCACAAATCGATATTGCTCCAAGAGCTATCAAACTTTTTCATCGCACGCAAACGATGACTTACTCTACTCGACAAACTCAAGCTTTCCGTCAGGGAAACGCCATTCAACTAACCTATCGAGTATTTCCGCATATTCGTAGTCTTCGGTAAGCCGTTGTAGCATACTTAGAGGCTCGGAAAAGTTGACGGGCATCGGTATCTTGGACAGCTCCTTGCCGATGCAGTTTTTCATAATGCTCCAAAGACTGAGGGGGCAGTTGGGCTTCTCGGGTACGCGTGTCCTGCGTTTTCGCTTCGAGACGGTACCCGATGGGCCGCTCAACCCGGAGACGCTGCTGCTGCCATTATTCGATTGCCAAGCCGTCTGCACATCGATTTGAAACAGAAGAAGAGGTCTTACACACTTTTTTCTTAGCTTATATCATTCTGTTCTGAATTTATAGTACTCTATAGAGCTTGGGATAATTTCGAGTATGAAACCCTATTAATACTACGTATTTACGAAACCAAACTTTGCCAAGTTTGTGTAAAAATTTTATTTGTCTGGATTATGTATATCTTATTAATAAAGTAATGGGACAAATCTTAATCTAGAAAACTCAAATCTGAAGTATATTTTAAAATTGGTCTGCCTTTGTCTCATTAATAACCTCTTTATTATTATGAATGAGACAAAGGCAGACCAATTTTAAAATATACTTCAGATTTGAGTTATCTAGATTAAGATTTGTCCCATTACTCTATTATCCATACGAATTAAGTAAGGTTACGTAATCCAGACAAATAAATTTTTTACTCAAACTTGGCAAAGGTATGTTTCGTAAATACGAAGTATCAATAGTTTTAATGTTCTTTTTTGTGCCGATCTACATGAAATTCATCTAATTGCAAAGTAAATTTACAGAAGGCGCAAATTGAAAATCGATATAAAACAGTGAATAAAATAAGATAGACTTTTTAAGAATTTAGAAAATAAGCATTATAGCGTGCACTTGATAAGGAGTAAGAAAAATAATTGCTAAAAAAAATGATAAAGCATCCTTCTTAATGATCCAGCAAAAATTGATTTCATGAGTTTCTAAGAAGTAAAACTGTTGAGTCACATTTCTACGCGTATTGAACAAATTGCAGTATTAAAAAAAACAGATATCTCAAATCAGAAACTTTTATTTTCTAGATTTCAAAGCACGCACGATACGAAATTCTAACGATTACTTAATAGCTGAAAGAAATTTCAAAACGAAAATTGAAATGGTCAAAAAGGGATGTTCTAGAATTTACTAAAAATGTATAACTGTAAAGGAATGCATTGTAAGAATAATGCCCGTGTAAAGTGTAATAAAGAATTTTTCCGAAACAATACTCCACACATACATAATCATTTATCAATAATCTCTTTGTACCCAATCGCGCGGAACAGAGAAGAAAAACTCACACTGTCCACGACGGAATAACAGCTATCCACTGGGCTCGTGGTGTCGGTCACAATGAGATAGGAGTCTGAGCGCGTAGGGTCGGCACTTGACAACGGGGTAGGATCGCCCTCAGAACTCGAGCCATCGTCGCTGCCCTGTGAGTCGTTGCGCTCCCGCTCGTTACGGCGCTCCAACGAATTCCCCTCGCCGGGTAGGTTCAGCGTGAACGTGTCCGACTCCTGGGCATCGTAGAATTCCGCGTTGTCTTCGTCGTCTTCGCTGGGCGACGTGTTAACCGCAGTGTCTGTAACAACAAATGTGTCAGCCACTGTTAGAAGCGCAGCATTTCTTTATACTTGAATATACGGCATTCGCTCGAATTTCAACACCATTTGTTCTTATATCAGAGCTGAGAATGCATTTGATTAACTGAATAATGAAATAGTTTGTAGTAGCAAAGTAGACTTTGCAATTAAATAATTAATCAGCTTAGGAATTCTTTATTGTTTCTTATTTAATTTGTTCACTTAGGTTGTTGAAACAGTTTTTAGGGATATGATAAAAATGGATTATATATAATATGTACCTTGTTATTAAGAAAGAGCATTAAGATGATTTCTAAATATAAGTTTATAGGTTCACAAAATTCGTTCTTATCTAATCTCTGTACACTGATTAAAACTTAATAAAAAAAGTGTGAAAAAATCATTGAAAAATTTTGCTTTGATAAAATTTATCTTATACATTAATCTCTCTTTATGCTTTTCCCTTTACATTATGAATTTAGCAACAATTATAGTCAGTACATTAAATTTGTCACTTGAACAATAAATATTGAGTGAATAAATAATGGAGTTACCTGTATTTCGCAATCAAATTTACTGTATTTTATCAAGTAGGTAACGAAGAAAACGTTTATCTACATTTAGTCAAGGAAACTGCATCAAATTTCCTTTTAAGGAAGTACATAAGGTAATACTTAAACAAGTATGAATGCACTGTACAATGAAGACTCCAAATGAAGAGATTCAAGGAAAACAAGAAGGTGTTTGCAAAACCTGGGTAAAATTTAATAGTATATATGATTGTGTATAACTTGTACACAATTACAAACTAATTAGATTGAAATAAGAGCAAAAGTATCGAGTAGTTGAACTTTGTTTACATATATTCTCTAGCATATTATTATTTGGTGGTTGTGAGTATCATTGATATATTAAGTAAAATTGTTAATATTTAAGAATCCTAATTTAATTAAGTCTAATTTAATTAAGAAAATCACGACGTTTACCGTAAATAAATATTTAATATATTATTGAGAAAAGATGAAAACTTGAATTGAAATATAATTAATAATTATATTTATTAATATTTAATAAATTGATTATTTGTCACATTCCATGAGCACAAAATTATAATTTTTACCATTGTTTTACATTAACTAAGCTGAAACTGCTGATCTGACCAACTTTGATGCTTCATAAGATCACTCAGTGCACACTATATATCAATAAAATTCTGATTGGTACTACCATACTAGAAGTAAGATAGAATAAACACAATCATTTGAAAAATTGATGAAACAGTAGACCCGGTAGCAGATCTGTGAAGGAAACAAAGCAAGAGGCAAATGGAGAGCATTGGTAGACTGTGTAAATTACATTTTTCTAAATTCATTACAAAAGCAGCAATCGCGATAAATATTGGCGTTTTACGTTGACTCGCGTGCCCTCGTGAATAATTATAGATATCAACTGTAATGCTCAGAAAACTGGCAGGAAAAACTTGCAACAGAAGCAAAAGCCAAACTGAGAGAGAAGGAGTGATACAGCCTCTAAAGTATGTGAGTGCCAGCAAAATAGATTCCAATTGTGGAATATATTTATTATTTAATAATCTTTTAATTTTTCATGAAATATAATATGTACAACATTAAAGGCATAAAAAATTGAGTATTATTTCAATATTTATCCAAGAAAAACTTTTTTAATGAATGTAAATATATAATAAATTAAAATAAATTAATTAATTCAATTGATATCTTAAAGAATTCTTTTATACCCGCAACAACAAATTAAAAAAAAAAAATTTATAATTGATGAATCAAGTGGACAGAAAAATACTGCCAGTGAGTATATATTAAATATAATCATACTTTTGAAAAGCAGCTTTAAAAATCTTATCACAATGAAAGATGAGTCTCTGATTTTAAAACAGAATTCTAAAATATTTAGTACTTTTTATATTACAATAAAAATGTAGGTTTAAAAAACTATCACCATTGAGAAAAAATTGAAAACTAAAGGTAATGCGCACGAAACTTTTATTTAAAACTTAAAAATACCAATTTAAAACCTATCACCTGATAATGTTAACTGCTATAGATAAGGACAATGAAAGAGATAAAAATACAATAATGCAGTTTATCTATTTAATTGCATTTGAATTATTCAAGTACATTATTGATCATTTTTTATTTTAGATACATATAAATTTATTATTTATTAATATATTACACACAGCACATCGATTAGAAAAATCATCAATATACTTGTTAATCGTAGAGTACATGTTGCACTTCAATTAAATAATAATCAAATCGTAAGTATACCTATACCTAAATGCAGTATCTATCAATGATTCAACAGATTTTTTGCAATTCCTGCATTACCTCATCTAATGAATCAACCATGTCTCCCCTACTTTCAATCCAAGTACACAATTCTCAATTTGGAATCTTCTAACTTCCAAGCATATATTCCCCTATCCAATTTAAAATCCCTCTCAAAGTAATCCATTCCTCTCCTCACATTTTTTCACTTTTGCACAAATCAAAAATACCCAGTAAGTAGCAGAAAATAAAGTAGGAAAGTAAAAAAATGTGAAAAGCAGCAAAATCGAGGTGGATCTATTTTCTGACATATCATTAAGCCTCAAGGATGTGGCTAGAAAGAACAAAAACGGGAAAGAGAGAGATAGAGAGATAGGCGAAACAGAGAGAGAGAGAGAGAGAGAGAGAGAGAGAGAGAGGAGGAGAAAGAGAGAGAGAGAGTGAGAGATAAAACGAGCGTGACAAAAGCGGAGCTGACACCTTGAAAGTCCTCGGGCCTCGCGCTCTCGTCGTCGTTGTCGTAGTAGTAATCCTCGCGAACTTCCTCGTCGACTTCCTTCGGCTCCAGCTTAATGCGAAAAAGCACTTGACACGCACACTCGCTCACTTTCTCGCCTCCGTTGCCGTATCTAAACTACACTATATAACACTAGAGCGAACCAGAGAGAACGAACAACAAGCGCGATATGATAACGTTTGTATATATGTAGATAGTAATGTACGTACATACAACGGAACAGACGACACGATGTACGTTGATTTCGTCGACTCGCTCTCCTCTCCTCTCCTCTAACCCCGAGCCACTCGTTCACTACACTGTAATTTCACATGCAAGCGCGCCCGGAGATTTTCTCCTTCTCGGTCTGTCTCATTCGCTTGGTCGCTCCCCCTCTCTCTCTCTCACTCTTTCTTTCACTCGTCTATCACTAACCAGCCGCGAACGAAGACCTCTATATGTATATTCACGTACATTTATATGTGTACACTCTATGTAGAGTTGTGAGACTAGTGAAGAGGAGGAGGAAAGGACCTTATAGTTGGTGCGTGTAGATAGTTACGCTAGACTAGACTAGGAAAGAAGGTTAATTCGCGCGAGCGAGTGAGAGGGAGCGAAAGGGAGCGCGAGAGAGAGAGAAAATTCGCGCTGCAAGAGAAAGAGAGAAAAAAAAGAAAGAGAGAGAGAGAGAATTTGCGCAAGAGAGAGAAAAAAAAGAGAGAGAAAGAGAGAGAGAGAGAGAAGGACGATGTATAAACAGGCAAGGCCACCTGTGCGCGCGTTTTTAATTCCAAAAGCTGAGTGTGTACTTCTCTGTTGTGTGTTGTCTCCGAGTCACACAACTGAAGAGGATGAGAAGGAGAAGGTGGAGGAGCTAGTGGAGGAGCGAGGTGGTGGCAGTGGAGGTGGCAGAGCTGAGAATTTTGTGACGGCGATGACGCACACGCGAGACGAGAGAGAAATATGCACGCGCGCGAGTTGCAGCTGTGTGGATGTGCGGTTGCCCGTTGCCAATGTATATGGTTGTATATGTTTGTACGATAGCCTTCGATCGCCATCTGGTATGCGCTCGGGGATTTAAGGATTGGTCAATGAGTTAATTCCCCCCCCCCCTCATTGTCGTCGCCACAGAACGCGAAAATACAAATTTCTGATATTATAGTGCCTATTCGTGCGATTCCCTCTATGTACTCGTTGGAATGATATATGGGACCCGAATAACTTATGGTGGTTACACGAAAAACAGAAGTAGCATATTTGCCGTTGTGAATTAAATTTTCACAAATGTGGCTCTTTTGGATTTTTAAATAATTTTCAATGGAAACTTCAGCTCTTTTTACATAGAATGAGTACAAATAATAAAAGATTTATTTTTAGCGTTTCTGGTGACTAATTTCTTAAACAGGAAAAAAACACATATTTTGATAACGATTTCATAAGCTTATATAGCTAATGTAGGTATATTTTGTACAACCGAAAAATCACACTCTGTTAGACTGCTTTTTAAGGATTTTTTTCTAGGCTGTAAAAATTATCTCTGACAGAATTGAAAATAGGTTTACTCCATTATCATAGAAATCAGGCTTTTTTTTATTAAAAGCAAACAATTTATGGATCCGTGACTATTTTCTATTCAAGATAATGGATAAATCAATATTTGAAATTTATTTAGTAAATTTAAAAGGATTCTGTAAAATCAATGTTCAATTTATGGTACCAAAAGAATAACTATTTTTATCTATAAGTATTTCATGCATTTCACGTTACTAAACAGAATTTTTTATATACCTTTTTGTACAAAAATTTTACCAAAACATGTTACTTTTGATTTTATAAAATTCTATCATTTGATTTCAATAGGTCCTTGACCTACTAAGAAGACTAAGATAATTAATAAGTACTTAATCATTAACAACTTAATCATTAAATGTGTTTCAAATACTAAATTAAGATTGTTTAATGGAAAGTGTCGTTTTTAGTTTTAAAAATGCAGAAATTAGTAAAAGATTGCATTTTCATTTATTGCTATAAAAGAATAGCCTATAAGTATTACTTCGACAGTGCATAAGTAATTGTAAAAATAGATTTTATTTTATCTTTGTCTGAAAAAGAAGAGCGAATCGCAGCAGATTATGAAAAACTTCAATAACTTTAAGAATTTCGGTCACTCTTGATGATTGTTTTATTCCGTGATATATAAAAGCTGCGAGGGGGCGTAACTCACATAGCATGAAACGTTGGAGAAACGTTTCTAGAACGTTTCTATGGATAATTAGAAACGATTCTCTGGAAGTGGAAATACGTTTCAGAAACGTTGCAGAAACCTTGAAATGTCCGTTTTTGGTGTCTCAGGAAACGTTTCAGAAACGTTTGTAAAATGTTTCTTATATGTATACGAATTATAAAGTTCCATTGGCAACGTTGCAGAAACGTTTTAGAAACGGTTCACGTAAAATCTTGAAATAAATGTGCTTAAATTATTTTAAAAAGGGTGGTGGAGCGAATTTTAGGTGTTATTATCCGGATGATACGACCCATGGGCATCAGAGCCCTAAACTTTAAAATTTATTCGTCGATTTTAAAGATTTTTTTTTCAAGGTTTCACGTGAACCGTTTCTGAAACGTTTCTGCAACGTGAGCAAAGAAACTTTATAATTAATTTTTCTATAAGAAACATTTTACAAACGTTTCTGAAACGTTTCCTGAGACACTAAAAGCGGACATTTCAAGGTTCCTATAACGTTTCTGAAACGTTTCTTCAGGGAAGCTTATTGATTTTGCGATTTTGTACAGAGGCTTAGACTGTGTAAAAGTGGGAGAGGTTTGTTTGCTTTCGAAAACAGCGGGTTTTGTAGCGGATTTGCGCGCAGGACTATACGTATATATACAAACAATGCAGTGTTTCTGAATCAATTTTGTTTGCTTTCAGCCAATTTAGATGGATGATCCTTTTGTTATGCGATGTGAAACATTTGTAAGTCGACGAAAGACATGCAGCAAAAATGAGTGACTCGAATATCGTATTGTTTATGTATTCGCATTTAAACTCACGATCATCACGTGCTTCATACACCATGCAAAACAATATGCTTATTCAGAAGAAACTAAGTAGAACAAATGTTTATTAAGAAATTGGAAGAATAAAAACATATTGTACAATGAAATTTTCCGAATTTTGTAACATGTAGGTAGTGTCTATTTTATAGTAGAGAAAGTGTTATAAAGTAATTAGAGCACTCTAAAGCCCTAGAAGTATGCATACAAATGTTAATTAAATATAGACAGTATCAATCAGTAATTACATACAATCGCATACTTTGCACAATTTAAATTGAATTCATCATAAACAATGAGCTGTTATAACTTATTTATATGTGTAAGGCAAATATTTATTCTTATTACTTAATATTTCAAACACATAAAACAATTAATGATAAATAAAATATTTACTGTGTACATAGCACGTGAATTATTCATCAGTTCTTTTATTATTTATTATTAATACAGGTCGATTCGTGTTGGTATCAAAAGAACAATGTATAATTAAAATAGTGGTTCTAAAATACTTAATATTGTGTAATTAAATTTAAAATATTAAAAATGATAAATTAATTATCAAGCAAACAGTGTAACAATGTTTTCAAAATTGAAATACAAATATGTATCTGATGACTTTTTCTTGTTTACAATTTAAATTAATTAAATAATGAGAGAATCATTTAGATATGTTAAGTAGAAGCAGTCAGGTTTGGTAAGATATTCATCTAAAATAGATCTTCACATTTCGCGAAATCTAAAATAGGATCAGATCAGGTTTCGGAAATAATTAATATTTCATAATTATTTTATTGTTGCATGAAGCCGTAAATAATCAGATTATTCATGAACCAAACATAATTTTACAAAATAGTACGATCAAGAGTACTATTTTGTACTACTTCCATGTACTAAGTATAGGGAAAAATCTTTCGGCCTTTTTTTTAAACATTTGATGTCAAGTAGGGAGTCTAATTTTTTTTTAAATTGAACGACTTATACTCTAAATGATAATGTAAGTCTTATACTTTTCTCTTGTAATATCAATAGGGACCAGTGACGAGATGCTTCTTTAGAAATAAAAAAAAACTTACGAGTAGGCCGATGTCCTTGGGCAGCGGGTGGTAAGGCGTGTTGTGCTGCTTCTTCCAAGTTTGAGTGTTGTCGAGCTAGTTGTTCCACCATTTTCTCTATTCGAACTTTTTGGTCGCGTTCATGTTGTAGCATCTTCTTCCATTTAGGCTCCTGCTGCTGCGCTAACTGTAGATACTCGTCGCTCGACTGAATAATCAGACGTTAACATTACTAATAATTTTAAATAGTTACGTATATAGATAACAGCACATCAATGCGTTTAATACTATTTTCCATTTAAAAGCAAATAATGATAGGTTATTTGTATGTCATATCAAAAATCCAAAAAAAAAAATTAAGCGCATAATGAAAAATTACAATAACTTTATGACAGACTAGAGATAAATTGACAATAAAATATATTTACATAAAAATAGTGCACTTCTCTTATAAGTTCACCTCGGACACCTCAATAATTTTATGTAACATACTTTCACAATTTCGATGAGCAATTTTAACATTATAAATTCTTGTAAGGGCGCTTTCCAGCAAATAGATTTTAAATAGATTTTCTTTAAACTGAGCATACAAACCAATTTTGATGTGTTTTATTGATTTCTGAAAAGTTTAGTATATGTTGCGGTATTAAAAATTAAGGTATTTATTTTAAAGTTTGAGACTTTAACATAGGAAATATATGTGCTTATGGTACAGTCTGTACAAAAGTGTATGTTGCACTTCGATTTTTTTATATTTATATGATTTTTACATTATTTAATTATATTTTAGTCTTTTGTGGTACATAATAGATTTTATTAATAATGATGCGATTTAACAATGACTTATAAAAAGAAACGAACTTTTAAATCATAATAACTGATAAGTGAAAAGTATTATTTAATTTGATAATCAAGATTAACAAAATTTCTAAACTCGGAATAGCTAAATCATATTTTACTTTACAACATCTATTTCAGAAATGATTCAAAATTCTTTTGTAGGATAAGTAGGATAATATTAAATATCCTTCAGGTCACAAACCTGAGTTTAACTTTGTGGAAAATGATTTTTTGACCAATAAAATGGAATCTGTGTTTTAGAATAATTGTTAATGTGTTCTAATATTCAATATATTTTTTGGGTATTAAATAGTTTTCTAGAATTGAAGTCGACGCTGTGACAGACTTAGAGTGACTGTACAGTGTACTCCTTTCGTGAATGCAATTTTGTGTCTGCAATACTCAATTTTTATTGTTTGTACGAATTATACTCAATTTAAATCTTTTTCTCTATTTTTATAAGAATATATTAATTGATTATTATCAATTAGTAACAATTTTACGAATTTTCATTATCTAATTTAAAAAATATGGTGTGTTAAATCACGTCCTAAAGCCTTTCTTTTTGCAATAATATTATTAAACCTTAGTAATTCTTAAAAGAACATGATGTTACTTCATTAATATTTTTAGATTATAAAAAAACAATATGACGTTTGACGAGTCATAAATTTTTTCTCTTTAAAGATGGTGTCACAAAAAAAAAAGGAACGATTATGTACTTTGATCATGGCATTGGCGGCAATTCGAAACTCTGTGGCCTTCTCGTTGACGGCTTTAATCCTGGCCGACAATTCTGGAGAAATCGTCTCAAGCGAGTCCAGATCGCTGAGCGCTCGCTGAAGCATCGTTCCCTTCTTCGTCAATAGATTGTTCCACTTCTGGAGCGTCTCAAGCCTTTCTGTCAGGTCCTTGATCGTCGATACGTGTTCGCCCTTCTGATTGTCGTTGTCCTGATATTCCTCCTCCTCTTCTTCTGAAACAAATGTGATAGAGTTAGCAATTGACTCTTTTTTATTAAGAAAATTTTTATTATGTGTACAAGTTTCATTTATTGTCTCACAATTTTTTTTTGTTAAAAAATTAGATTATAAATTTTACTTTTATATTAACATTTTTTCGTTATTGAGTATTACATAAAAGTTTTAGAAAAATAAAATATTCTACAGTTATTATTGATATTTGTACAAATTTATAAGTAACATAAATGTAAAGTATAAAAAATATTAGTAGGGTATGTATTTTGTTTTACAAAAATCAAAATTTATAAGAAATTAAAATTTTCTGCATTTATCAGTAAAATATTTTTTATCTTTAATCTATTACTATCAATAAATGATAGATACCTATCGTATTATTTATTAATATTAAGATATTTGTAAGCTACATACCAGACTCCATAGTTTGGATAGCCTTGGCTTTGGCTAGTTCGAGTGCAGTGACCCATTCCTGTCGCTCAACTTCAGTAGCTGCTTTTATGTGAAAAGTCTGTGTACCTCCATTGCTCACCACAAAGGTGCATGCATCCACTGTGTGTATTAAGGCCCCATGTAACGATATTGTGCCCCGACAGGTATGAGACATTTCAGCAGGGTTCCTAAACAAGCGAAGATATCAGATGATTTGTTAAACATTTTACAGATCTAGAGAGCCATGTAAAGAAAAGAGATTGTAATAGCTGAGAGTTTTCAATATGTAAATTCCTTTAGCCATCTTAAGACCAGCAAAGCACCCAGATATTGTTTTTTTTCACCAGTGTATATTGGTTACAGTGCATGTGAATTTGAGTCTTGAAAATTAGTATTACTTTGTACTGTGAAGCAGAATGATTAGCATCCTTCGCCACCACCAGTGTCAAAATATTTTCATTTGAGAAATGTTATTGATGTCTTTCATTTTCTTAGTTTTTATTAAGACTTTATTTGTGAAAAATATTTTCTTTTCAAATTTACAAACACAATGACAAGGTGTAATAGCATTGTTGGACTCCTATTAAGCAATTGACAAAAATTTACAATTTGATCCAATAGAAAATCCTTCCCACTCATGCAAAAACTAAAACTTCAATATTTATATGAAAAATAAGAAAATCATAAAAGGATAAAAATACCCTAAATTCTAATTACTACAAATAAAATATTTTTATTGAATATATGAAGTCTAAGTATTAAAATGATAAAAATTTTCCTTTTCAAACTATAAAAATGATTTTTTATTGATAAACTATGTTTAAAAGATAATTGTATTAAATAAAAATTGAGATGATAAATTATTAATGTTCTCCAGACAGCATGTTTTATAATATTGAATTTATTTGTAAAAATATTTTATTGCTATGAAAATTTCCATATAATTTTGTATTCCTATAACTTTCTCACCCTCTTTCTCTTTACATTTAAAGTAATTAAAAGCTAGGGTATTTAGTATCCTTAAGATAAATATCAAACAAAGCTTATTTATCGAAGTTTAAAGCATATACTTTATAAATATCGGGATTATAGCAAGACTGCTGAAATTTTGTTAATGAAGACAAGTGATTCTGGCTTCTTTGATTTTCAAATCAGCTAACAGTATGGTAACAAGCATCATAAGTAGTTCGAATATTTGAAATTTTTGTGTGACACTTTTGCAAGGTAAAAAATGTTAATTACATAGTAATAGTAAGATGACACACAATCTTTTAATAATAAAAGGTCTACTTAAAAGCTCCAATCCATGATATTCTGGTCAACATTACCTTACATTATGTTATGCAACTACATGACTCTAAGAAAATAATGCAGGTGCAAAGTGGTATTGTGTAAGGCTCGATACTTTTTAAGTCAATGGAATGTCACAAACAAAATAGACTAAACTTACAAAGAGAACACGAATGGCACATAATACAACAAATTAATAAAACATAGGGTAAAAGGACATAACAATGCTTCACCTTTGCACAGTGTTGAAAAATATAATAAAAAATGTGGAAAAAATAAATAAACAGATAAGGAAAAATAAGAATTTTAGAGGAATCTTAATTTCTGAGTAATCAAAATTAAGAAAAAATTGCATTCAGCTTTTATTAATAAATTAATAAACTAAAAAAAATTTACAGGTTTGTAAGCGCGTACTTAACTCTATTACATTCTTTAAAGATTAAAATAAATAATCTTTCTTTTAACTTATCTGCTTTATGTTTTCATTTGTTAATTTAATGTATGTACATTGAAAGCGCTATTCTAAACATTGAAATAATGAATGTTATAGATTTAGAATTTTGAATAAACTGAAATCAGTATCCTCCTCGAGAATAAACACAAGAAATTAATGATCGCATTAGTATAATGATATGCATAAAGGACTATCAAAAATGAAATGAAAATTCTAAAAATTATCAATTGACTGTTAAGAAAAAATGCCTTTGAAAGGAGAGTCAGGGTAATCGGCATTTCAGATTTTGTTTTTTTACTTACTCGGAGGCTCTGCCAGCCCTCCGCTTGCGTCGTGTCGATATCTTTGGCCCCCCTGTTGGTTCAGCCCTAAACAGTCCACAAAAACAATACAGACCCTTGTTCACTCTGTGTAAAATTTTGAATTTTCAGGCAACAAAATTTTAAATTTGTCTTTGCAGACTAATATTTGCTTCTTTCTTTTTTTTGTAAGAATGTAATTCAGATTCGTAATTTTTGGGGATAATGTATTAAGCTTAAGGATTTGGTCTAACTACAATTAGACCTTTTTTTTCTTTTTTTTACAGGTCTATGATAAGGAATGACAATGACACGAAATGATGATGATAATTGGTCTTGGATAATGCGTCTTAGAACAATAATTGATACTGGTTATCATTAGCTACTAAGAGTTACTTTTTTATTTACAATAGCTCATGCTAAATGTAATTGGTTATTTTTTTGCATCCTATTTTGTCCATACATCAATTAGTTTCTTGCACATTTTATCCATTTCCAATGATAAAAAAAGATATAAAATAATGAATGTAACGCGCACAAAATAATTTTCATAAATAAACGAAATTAGAAGTGCTTTTATTTAACTGGCAGAGCACACCTCATACGTTGACTATTAGTGATTTTTCAATTACTAGATAATGTAGTATAGTTACTTGCAAATTTGAATAATGGCGCTTGACAAATTCTAAATGGACTATTTTCATAGAAAAATTGCTTTGATCAAGATGTAATAGCCAAATGAAAACATTAATTAACAGCAATGTTTTGTAGAATCACTTAATAGTGCTTTGTGCATTAGTTTTTAAGAAAAATGAAAAAAAGTATGTAAACGTGCTTTGATTTGTAATAAATACTAAAATTAAAAATGTTTATGCACATTATGAATAAAAATATAAAAGTGTAATAAAATAAATTGAAATATGCAAGTAAAAGCAATAAATGTGGATGAAGTGGCATGCACAGTGTGACATTTTTCCTGTCTCATTATGGAATTACAAAAACAATTTTGCTGAATTGATGAACTTGAAATATTTGTTTTTGTGAAGCTCATGTTTTGTCCTTTTCATCTCTAGCTTTTCCTAACTTTGAATTCCATACATAACATATACTCTAGATTTATCTACTTTACTATTTTTAAAGGGGGTTTACTCGTTAAAAACTATTTAAAAACTGAATTTTCGAATTATTTATTTTGATTTGATTTTTAGTACATCAGGAAATGAAGCATTTATTTCCATGATCAGTTTTCTCACTACAATTTTTATTATTAAAATTTTTTAAACATATAAAATATTTATCTTCTATCTTATGAAAGTAAAATAAAATAAGATAAAGATTGACTATTCTTTTTGTACCTATTACTTCATAGTCCAAATATCGGCTCGATAAAAATAGATTTTAAGAAATAACCTTGAGATTATTTTTTCTTCTTGTTTGTGATAAATTACATTTCTTATTTTTGCACACATACATATGTATATTATGTTTATATACATATACATATAAAAGCAGTATAAAACTAATTTAGATAGTTTTTTAAATTTAAAATTAGATCAAATTTATTTTTTAGCTGTATAAATAAACAAAAATAAGTTCTTTGTTATAATTATTGCAAAAGAAAATAAAATATTAAAAATCATAAACGTTTCAAATATTTAACCTGAATAATTTTTTTTCTGCGTCTCTTTGATTTTTAATAATAAAGGAATATCAGACTGTACATATATATATTTAAAACTATATAATGGTTTGGCATATATGTAGAATTTAATCTAGATACATGCATGAATCACTTGTTAAACTGTCACACAATTTACTGATAGAGAGCAAGTGTTATTTACATGAGTCTTAGAAATGAGCAGATGCCGCAGATGATTCCAAAATCTGCCCAGATGTTAATATAGTCGGAATCATTCATAGGCAGACCCAGAACTCAAAACTGTTATTTTCTACAGAAGGATTAAATGCTATTGGAAATAATTCTTTGAGCATGTCTTCCTACAAGGATACTGTATTTGCATTATATTATACATACAATACTTGTTAAGCTTAAAGTTTCATCAAGTCAATAAATTATTCAAAGTTTTCATAAATTGAATTTTTCAAGGGTATAATTTACATATTATAAGGAAATTTTTTAAAGGTAATAACTACAACTTTACTAATATGGTACTTTATCACATCTAGATTACTCATATGGAATTTACTTTTTATAAAATAAAGTAAGTAAATATAATTTTTACACTTTAGCCTCTACAGATTGTCTACGCTACGAGTCTTCAATTACTTAAAGAGTTAATACATTGATCAATGTCAATGCTACTTTGATTGAACATTATGACTGTTCATTACCTTAAATTCTTTGTTATAAATAGCATAATATAACACTACTAATAATTTACTTTTTTGTACTAACCTAAATCCTGTAAGAATGTCTTAAACTCATAGATAATTAAATGAATAAAATAAATAAAAAAACTACTTTGTAAAGATAACATTTTCTTATCTATAATCAATAAAAATATTATTTTTGACCAATACAATATTTAGTTCTGAACAAACTTTATAGAAAAAGAATATTTTTCAATAACAATGAATCAACCTATTCGACCTACTTTCTTTATGTTGGACATGTTGCTTTAAAAGTCTTCATGCTTTGGATATGCTAATCAATCAATCTCTTCATTTTTCTGTTAAATACTAATATTCACAGCTAATAATAAAATACATTGTTCCATTAACACATGTAGTTACTGCGTCATCTTCATTAGTTTTTATAACTTTTGCAAGTCTCCATAAATCCATTTGTGAAAACATATCCTTAAAACAAACAGCTCTCAGAGAAACAATTTCCATCCGCATTAAGGCAAAGTAGGATTCTATAATATTTCATAATAATGTAATATTACTGTAACTTTTCTAAATGTTATTAATTAATGATTCTGATAACTGATTTTACTTCCAAAATTGCATCATACTTTTATGTATTTAAATGTTAAAAGTCAGAGAACTTCAACATTAATATTAGATGATTTGAACAATGTTTACAATAGGGAGTGTAAATGGCAATTCATTTCTATGTTCATTAAATTTTCAATTTAAGCTATTGTTGATAAACCTTATAAAAATATAAATGCAAATCGTCAGAGTACATAGATAAAATCTCAAGGTATATATGTAAGAATTAACATTAGTCTTCTTGAAAGGTTATAATTGGCAGAGCTTAAAGTCATCTGTTGCTATCGTAAGTTAAACAGCAACATTATTACAGTGCTGTTGTCATCAAAATTACTCTAAAGAGATAAAAGGCATAGATAAAAATATCACAGCATGTTACAGTAAAATTTCATTACCATCAAGTGTGAGGCAAAGGAGAATAAAAAGTGTCCTATCTTCCAATGTCGAAGAAGCCAGATAAATATGTATAAGAAGAGGCAAAGAATAATTAGTGGTATTCTCGCATTTCACAGTCCAAATAAAAATAAAAAAAAAATTAACAAGGACAAGAGAACAATAAATAAATAGAATGTCTTGAAACACGTGGATAAGTCGTGTGTATACCTGTAATAGGACAGCAGTCCGTTCGAAAGGACGAACCATCTTCTCTGATAACCTTTGAGGTAGTTGGTCCACTTAAAGAGCCAGCCCTTCTTGCCATCGAGCTTGACCTCCGCCGTGCTGGCTGCCATCCTCGCGGCAGTCCCGAGAGCCGCTATCGGCTCCGACTGTCTCCTGCTGCTGTTGCCGCCAACAGCAGCGTTGAACCGCTGCAGCTGTTCCCCGGCTAAGGCAGCTGCTGCGCTGCGACACGTCGCCCTCGTTGGCGCCGTTGTCTTCGTTGTGCTGGCGCTACTCGCGAGTCGTTGAAATCCTGCACTTGCCGCTCGTCGGCTTCGTCCACCTCCTCCTCCTCCTCGTCCTCGTCCTCCTCCTCCTCCTGGCCCTCCGAGACTTGGATCACCGTAACTGGTAGTAACTGGCTCTTGGAGTTATCGCCGCCGACAACAACAGAGAACGGCCACTGCAGCTGTTCGCCGTGTCTAACGTTGATGCTGTTGCGCTGGCGCGACACGTCGACCTCTCCACCGCTGTTCCGCCGTTGCCGCAGCAGGTGCTCACGTGTTGTCGCAATCCTGCACCCCTACCTCTTCGCCGTGGTCTGATGTAACGTCGAAAATCGAGTCGTACGTATTCCGACTGATGGATTCGCACTGAATTCGATCTTCTCTGCTCCTCCAACGCCTCGTCGTCTGCTCCTGTTGTTGATCTTATTCCACTGTCTCCGCCTCCTTCCTCGTCACTCGTTCGATCACTGCCCCGCCTGATCGAGCTCTCGCTCCTTTTCCTGCTGATGCTTTTGCTCAAAGGGTTAATCTTCCACGTATACATCAGCGGCCGTGGCGCACTCCTCGCGGCCGACCACCATTTTACACCCGAATACGTTTCGTTCGTGTATGTTGGTGATCCGCGCACTCTCTATCTCTCTCGCTCTTATTTCTCTTTGTCTCACTTTCGCGCGACCATCACTTTATAGGTATCCCCACTCCGCTATAGATATATATGTACATATGTATATATGTATATATAGGTACAATACGCGTCGATGTGTGCAGTTTTATGTGGTCAGTGGTACTCGTAATACTAACTACTGGTCTGTTAACTTAAGAGGTAGTGTAGTAACTAGTAAAGGTAGTTAAATACCATATCACTATACTACAGGTACTACCTTGAGTGTCTTTCTTTGAGTTGCAGTTGGAAACTATATCAACTACAAGATGATCCCTTTCTTTCTTTCTCCTATAATGTTCTTTGTCTGTATTCTTAGTTGATGTTGGACAATAAGTATACCTAAAAGTCAACTGCAATAATTGGTGAGAAATGTACTCGAGAGGTCAATCTTGTTTCTTTTGTTGTATGTTAATATAAGTAATTATGTAAAATTCTGGTTCTGTAATAATGGTTCTGGCTATCGAGTTAATCATTTGAATTTAAAACGATGATTGTTATTTTATGTACTGATGACTTCTAAATTTCATGATACTTAAATTTAGTATTTATAGACATTAGGCATACATCCATATATATAAACAGTGTACCTAATAGCGCAATAAAAAAAATCTCGAAATCAGCTGATTGAAAAGTTTGCTTTGCTATTTTATTTTCTTGTAAGCTCGGCAAAGTAAATAGTGTGTTGCAGAGTTTCAGTACTTGTAAATAAAATTGGAAATATACTGCAATTGTTGCGTTGTTCAGAGGATCAAGAAACAATAGGTGAGAGAGCTGAGACTTGTGTATGCAAAATTTTCGTGACACACTGAGATTTCTTTAATATATTTTACAATAATGTGTCACATAGGTATATAAATATACGAGACAACGTCTCGGTCTGTTCAGCGCTCAGCGTGTCTGTCAGATGTTGCGGCGTGGGTGTGTGTTTACGTATACTCGTACCCGTCCCGTATACGACTTACGGGTTACGTTACGGGTTACGTTACGACGTACTCGCGTACATATATGTGAGTGCGAGTAGCCGTAAGCGGTAAGCCGAGTACAGTTGCACACTGTTGACTGTAGAGTGTAGCGTAGCTGTGTTTGTGCGGTCAGTATATGGAATACGATGGTCGATGACACATGTGACATGATTGCTGCACCGTAAATAAGAGAAGGACGGCGACATTGCATGTATATTTGTATATATATGTCAGATAAGGAAAAAATATATATGTTTCAAAGACACCGATACTCACCGCTATTGGAGCGTTGTATCATGTATGGTGCATTATGTGGTTATGTGGAGTAAGCGCGAATATTCCGTGACATTTGAAAATGAATTTGTAACCGCAGACTGCAGTAGATATATAATATATATATATAGGGTATACAACAAGATTACACGTATGTCGTGTGTAAGTCACGTACAGACTACCTATACCTATTTACAAAGAAGACGTATGCAATACCAAAATCTTACGAAATTTTTAAATGGTGTACTACTATTACTTTACAATGCATCTTTTAAAAAACTTTATGCTCAAAATCAAAGACAAAATATTTTTATTAGAATTTTATACAAAATTTAACAAACTTCTTTTTTATTTAAGTACCTATATATCTATTTAAATGGAATGTAAAATAAAATGGTATATCATGGAATGCATATTTTAAGTACACATTATTGTACATTGTATAGTATCTTGCAAGTTAGCATTTTTTATTTTTGTAATAATAAACATTTTTATTAACATTTTCATTTTAATAATCATATAAAGCTGCAAAAAGTTATTATAAGTTAGTGGGAAAAATAATTTCATGTAGTAAAATATTCATATTTTCCTTAATTAGCAATTTAAAAAATTCATTTTAATGAGTAATAATTGTATAATTACTTTATCACAGAATATTTAAATAAATTGTTTCTACAACTGTTAAGATTATATATGTAATGGATACAATTATACAACCAAAAATTAAGAAATTGTGCTAATTATAATGTAAGTAAAAAAAAGTAGAAAATTAATAAAAAAAAAGTACTTAAATCTGCAAAGAATACACTCTATATAACTGTAAATAATTTATTTACGTCCATTTTTCAATTCTAATATCATATTTTCATTATATAAAATAAAGCTTTCATTCTCTATTGAAATAATAATTTCAAATTACTGATAAATAAAAAATAGCACAACCTTGAACACTTAATAAATTTACGCAAAAATATATTCATATGAATATTTTCTTAACAATAAATACTGTTTAACTATACTAGAAACATAAATTTGTTACAATATTATGCAGGATTAGATGGTAATCCCATTGACCAGGCATCTAAAACTTTTTTGTCTTGTGGACCAGCTCCTAAACTTATCATTAAGTTTGTTAAATTTCCCCGGTGACCTCGACCATGCATTGCATGAACCACTTTTGATATACTGTAAATAAAAATCATTGTTTTTATGAAACAGATAAATATCAAAATATTATAACACTGCAGTCGTTATCATACTTGGCCCATTCTTCTTGTAGAGTAGAGAAATGTACTTTCAGTACAGAATCAACTAGTTTTTCGTTATCCAGAGATTTCTCCAATTTAATTAGGAGAGTCGGAAGTTTTGATGGCAGCACTCCTGTCCATCTAATCACATGAGACCTTGTGTTTTCTGTCCTATGTTCTGTAGGTAAAATGTCAAGTCTACAGACTTCAGCACAAGGTAAAGGTACTGCAACTGATGTATCTACACCTATAGAATGAAGAATTATGAATTATTTCTGTTATTTGTATTTTAAAATTAAATAAAGTGTGAATGAAATGTTTTCCCAAACTTACTTATGAAATTGCATGTGTTGGAATCCATGTATTCCTGTGCATGAGTTTTAACTCTTTGACATGCTCTTGGTACAAGTGAGCATAAACCATACAAGGATTCTAAGGCTTCAAGAGGAGGACCTCTCACAAGAATTTGTATTCCTATTAAGACTGAGTATAAAATTTGCAGAAATTGATCTCGTCCAAGTGCTCGTCTCAAATTTCTCAGAATTGTTATAGGATTTAAGTTAAAAAACTCTTTAAAATCTGGTATTCGAGTATCTACACTTAAATTAATAGGAGATTTGGCATTAACTAAAGTAAAACCTTCTTCAGTTTCTATTAAAAGAAAAAGTAAATGTGTAAAATACAAGAGTATATTACTGAAATTAATTTTTAAATTTTATGCCTACCCAGATGGTGTTCCAAATTAAAATTAACTTCTTCATCTAGCAAACTCATTGGTAATATTTCTACAAAATGTCTTGCCCCAGCACTCAATATCCAAACAGTCCACATATGAATTCTAAAGCAACAATCAAGTATTGAGTTGAGTTAGTTTTATATAACTTTTATGCAACAAACTTATCTTCATACCTTACAAATACATGTTTTTCATTTGTGATGTCACTAAGAGCTCTTGGTTGTTTATTGGAATTAGTTTGCGAACCTGGTCCACCATTTGCTGTTGCTAAACGAACTACTCTTTGTGGACATTCTGCTTCTTCTGCATTATACTTCTTTTCAGCTAAATCTTGCAGTTCTCTAATTATTTCTTTCAAGTTATCAACAAAAAAAGGCCACATATTCAGTAAAAATTGCTTATCTCGCATAAACACTATAAAACTACACCATCTTCTTAATCCTCTAGCCTGCAATAGCATGAATTAGTTTTATATTTAACTTCATATTAGCACTTATATATTTTTGTATGTCAACTAAATCTTACTTGCGCATCCTTTAGAGAGAAAGTATGACTAAGAACATGACCTCTTGATTCATCTCCGAAATAACAAACTCCTTCCTTTCCAGGATGTACTTCACAACTTAAACTCCTATTAAATAATTAATAAGAAGTTGAAATATAAAAATGAACTAACTATCAGCAGCATTAAACTTACCTAATACATGCATATTTAAGAAGAGCCCCAATGTCCTGCATCAAAGACTGTTGTGCCGAAAGAAAAGAAGTTCTTGTTTCATGTTCGTTGCTCAAGTACTTAAGGTTACCCAAACTGTGGCAACCCTCGCAGTTCTGTTGCAGTTCAGAATATAAGACCTGTGCTTGTCTCAAAACTTCCTTAGCCCCATAGAACTTCAATTTCTCGTTATTTTGATCATCAAAGCTCTTGTAAGTTTGTGTGGTAAATATAACTTTTGGGCCATGCATCTCACAAAAAGTACACAATGCTATAACTGCATTCATTGCTTTTCAAGACTCGAAAGTACTCTTGAAATAAGAGTGTGGGTAACTTTAGTCCCTGGCAGTAGAAACCAAGACTTTGCGACGTTTTTTCGGTCCCCTTAACATCACCTAAACAGTGGAAAAAGTGAGCAATGAGTAATTATATGCTTTTGCTATGTATAATAACAAAACTTGTCGATCAAACATTGCTAATAATTATAGCGCAGTCTACAAATGGAGCTTGAAAATTTTTTTGATTATTTAAGAACGACACGATTAATGCGTTAGAGTGCTACATAACTTCGAATGAAAAAAACATTGTTAAAAATGATATAACCTTAGGAAAGCAGAAAGTAAAAACATTCAGGACTAAAGAAACGCACGAGTATGATTTTCGCAAAAAGATGAAAAACATGCCTACGATTCTGTGACTACCGCAAATCTTGTAAATTATTTTTTCATGTTTATTTGCTCAGTTTCACGTGACAAGACGTCTGAGACGACGAAAATAAAAACCGATAACGCGATACATGACATTTCGCGAAAAAATCAATCTCTGCATTATCGACTACTCACACACACACACACACACACATATATATACATATAATATATAATTAACTTATTATATGCAATATTTAGAAATAGCTTTTTTAGTAAATTTTATACAAAAGCGTATGATGAAGTTATATCTTGTATAAGTTATTATAAATTATTAAAAGAAGTTCTTAAATATAAATTTTTTTATTTTAATTTGGTAATTACCACAAGTTACTTATACATACAATAAAGTATGTATATCTATATATATTTATATGTGAATTTTATAAATACTTATAGCTGATGATGGTATAAGTATAAATGTGGGACCAATTAGTCTGCAGCGATAATCGACGACACTAATTGTATGATGCATAGGTACATTGCATCTGAATAGGTTTTCAAGAAGCGTTTCAAAATCGCAAGTTTAAAGTATACGTTTAGCAGCCGCATAGATGAATATATAGCTATGACAATGTGAAAATCGTAGGAGCATTACTACAAAAATAGGGGAAAATTGTTAATTGATAGGAGTCTCTTTTTTATATATGACTTTAGAGTGGCCAATATATAAGTATATACATATTTTTATATAAATTATATATTACCAACGATTATACTCCTCTCAAGACCACCTGTTTGATCTATTTTTATATAATATCTTTACGTTCATTTAATTACGATTTTAGTTAAATAAACCAAATGGTAGGCGTATTACCCATATCATATAACATTTGTAGCGACATAAATAAATAATCACAAGCAAATTCATTCAACTACATAAACAGCTTAATTGATTTAAGGGTATATGCTAGGGTCGGAAAGACTTCTACTTTACCGATTTTTGCATTTAACGAAATATATAAATTTCAGTTTTATAAAATTCTATCGATAATTCCCAAATATTTTTGACTTTAAAAATTTTTCTCATAATCTCTGAATTACTTACCTATGTACAAATGGAATTTTACCATTTTGTAGATTGTATCATAGATTGCGCAGTGAGAATTTTGTTTTGATAATTATACTCCAAAACTCGTAATTTAATAAAAAAAACAGTTAACTTGGAAAGCAAAACTAATGTTTAAAGAGATAATTCTTTTGAAATTATTTAATAAGAATTCGTTCAAGTAAAGATTTGGAACACCGTGTAATTATATTTAAAACTGGTAATTTTTTTCATGGAGTTGACTTTTTTTAAAATAAAATACAGAGCATTTTTTGTAATATCAAATATTGAAATACTTACCTATAAGGTATTTGGAATAAAAACTTATTTAAAATTTATGCAAGTATTTCAAAGATATTTGCAAAAAGGTTCGCACATTTTTACATAAATATGTTTTATTCAGACTATAAGTATCTCACATAAGTTCCTAAATTTATCATTCATAAAATGAGGCAATTAAAATAATTTTAATTAAAAATTAAAATTAATTAAAAAAAATTAAAAAAGTATTAGATGATTAATGATCGGTAAATTAAATAATCAATTAATTAATTAGCCTAGATGTACTCGTCAGATCTTTTGTTATATATCGATTATAAAACACGTAAACGGTTAATTAACCGCTGCAAATGAATCTTACGCGCGAACACCAAAATGCCATCAAATCAAAGCGACTTCACGCATAAGCTCATTAATTATATGGTTGCATTCACAAACCGCTGCGAACGCGATGCATTCATTGAATATCTTTCTCGCTCACGAGTCGCGTCAAATGCGATTCGCCTAAAAGGTATGCAAGAGTTTAAGATACTAAAGGGGTATCCCGTGAGCGCACATACACGCATAAGATTTTATCCCTCCCTTCGTTGCCTATAATAATACATATAGGTATACGTGGATATCCGAAAAAACAGCCGGTATATAAGTAACAAGAGGGAGAGCACAGGAGAGAAAGAGATAGAAGAGGTTAGAGGAAGCAAGAAGAAGAGACACTTCCGAGTGCGTTTGGGTACTCTCTCTCCTCTCTATATACTTACCCGTCGGTCGCGGTCCGCACACACATAGAGAAGAGAAAATAGCAGCTGATATTCAAAGATGGCTGGCTGACTGCGATGCAAACAAATAGAGCAATCGCTGACCGAGTGAGAGAGAATAGCTTACGGCGGAAAGCGATCATCATGCGACAGAATTCAAGGGCTCGAAGGTAAGCAGTCGTTTAGCTATTTTTTATGTGCTATGTAAATACTGAAAATTAAAGCTCAAAAGCCGATTTTTATATAGTTACGAAAGCAACACCTGTCCTCCCTTTCTATGTGTGTGTGTGCGTATTCAGGCAGTATTGTGATTTGTGACCTGTTCTCTGCTCTCTCTCTCTCTCTCTCTCTCTCTCTCTCTCTCTCTTACTGTCTTTTGCGCGTACTGTACAGCCGCAAAATAGACAAGTTTTCACACGCAGGCATTAATCTCGAGTTTGGGAGTCACGCTCGAGAGATATCCATTGCGTCGTGAGCGTATTGTAACGTTATATATATTTTTTTCGGTAAGACCATTCCGAGATGGACTTGTTACGAAATAGTTAAATGGACGATGTATCGGCAGGTTTAATTCATTTTTTTCGCCGTTTTCTCCGAAAGGTGCGTACATCTACGTATAATAATAGCGGATAGATTTAATTGCGAAGATAGTCTCTTTGTCTCTCTGTGACGGTATAAAGGGAGAAAGATTTCTCTGCGTATGGTGTCCGAAAGGCGAGTTTGCGAGAATTGCTGTTCCGACATCGTCCTTCGCGTGAGATTTTAGCCAAGAAAGAGGAAAGAGGACAAAATTTAGCATTGATCGCCGTGTGCCAATTGCTGATTACGGCTTTCTTCTTTTCTAGACCCTTTCTTGTAATCTTGAGATCTTTTTTTACGTCTGGCGATGCTATTTTTTACGGCGATTTTTTTTAAGACGATTAGGTATGGGATATGTTGGGGTATTTAAAGGATCGTGAGATGTGGGATTCTCAGCTGGAACGCGAACGAGTAATGAAAATTTAGATTTATTTTTAGGTGTCCTGGAATCGAAAATGTTTTCACTTTTTCGTAATTATTATTACTTATTATCAGCCATTAATTTTTTTCGGAGACGCAATTTTAAAGTAATTTCATTAAATTAGCATTTATTAAAAATTTTGTGTATTTTTTCCTGTACATACTTAATTTAAGTATATTATTGTTTTTAATTGTTTAAAGTATTTGATTAATTAAGCACTACTTATAAATTAATTGAAAATTTATTTTAGTTAGCTATCAATCCTTAGTAAAAAATAATAAAGTTATTAAGTAGTATTAATTATAGTAAAAATTTTGGCTTTGCCCAAGAGTGTTTCAATGATGTCTTATAAGTAGAAATCTCATTTTTTAGGTCAGCTGGTAAATGAATTAGTTTTACTGCACAT